>JAQQSV010001005.1:40131-80361 GCA_028646515.1 Pseudochirops corinnae
ATGAGAGTAAGGTTGACTCTTTCCCTTTTGCCTTCCTGTTCTCCCCCTCCATTGTAACAATTATCCTTTGCCTCTTCTATGAGATGATTAACCCCATTCTGTCTCTCCCTGTCTCTTCTCATTCTAATCCGCTCCCACCTCAGGTATTATCCTGTTTCTTAACCTTAACCATCCTCACTTACTTCCCTTTTCATTTTTAGGTATTTCTACTCCAAAATATGTGTGTTCATTATTCCTTGTTCAGTTCAGATAAGAATAAAGTACATCTTTATGTATGCCCTTCTTCCACATTTCGATAGTCTCCTTAACGTAGCCCAATTACGATACATAGCAAATTACATCCCCTTCTTCTACCTTTCAACAGACCTCATAACACATTATTCTGTAACTTATTACACTTTATATAATGAGTTACCTCTGTTAGAGAATAAGCTCCTTGATGACAGAGACACTTTCATTTAAATAGTTTACCTTATCTAATATTAAGCACAATATTCTGTACAAACCAGGTATTAAAATATGTTTCATGTTGGTCAATTTAGAGATTTCATAGATGCTTTACTGAATCCCTATTTTTTTTTCTAAATTCCATCTTGGTGTGAAACTACATCATTTCAAAGTTTGAAGAGGTCTAAAAGGTCACCAGGGTTCCACTCATATCTGAACAACCAACAAGGATTTATTAACTGAATAGTATGTAGCTATTCTCAGCAATACAGTGATCTAAGACAATTCCAAAAAATTCAAGAAAAAAAAAAATGCTATCTACCTCCAGATAAAGAAGTGATGATGTCTAAATGCAGACTGAAGCATACTTTTTTTAAACTTACTTTATTTTTCTTGGGTTTTTTTTTTCTGTTTTCTTTCACATGAATAATATGGAAATATATTTTGCATGACAGCACATGTGTAACAAATTGCTTGCCTTTACAATGAGGGGAGAGGTTAAGAAGGGAGGAAAAGAATTTGGATTTCAAATTTTTTTAATGTTAAAAAAAATTTTACATGTGATTTTAAAAACATAAAATATTTGAAAAGAAATATTAAAAAATTAAGTGTCTAGTATGTCCTAAGTATAGGTAGTGATGAATGCTGAGGCTACAAAGGAAGTTCAAAACACTCCATGCCTGCAAACTGGTATGTGGGAGATGATATGTATATAAATAGGTACATAAAGAGTAGATGAAAGGTAACTTTATCAGGGAATACTATAGCAGGTAAAGGGACTATGAAAAGCCTCACAGAAAAGGAAGTATTTGAACTCAAACTTAAATTTTTAAATTTTTTTTGAGAAGTTTAAATGTTTTCTCTCTACTTCCTCAAGTCTGAAAAAGAAAAAAAGAAAAGCTTTTAACAAATATGAATAGTGAAGCAAAATAAATTCCTGCATTGCTCATCTTTAAAAATATGTCTCATTCTGCATCCTAAAGTTATCACCTCACTTTTAGGAGGTAGGAAGTAGGCATCCTCAACAGTTCTCACGGAATTCTAGTTATACACTACTCAGTTTTCAAATCTTTCAAAGTAGTTTATAGTTACCATGTTCTTGTTATTGTATAAACTGTTCTCCTGCTTCTGCTCATTTCATATACATCAATTTATACAAGTATTCCCAGGTTTCTCTGAAATGCTCCCTCCATTTCATCATTTCTTTTGTCACAATATTATTCTATTACATGCATATAAACACAATTTGTTTAGCTGTTCCCCAACTAATGGGCAACTCATTAGTTTCCAGGTCTTTACCTCTACGAAAAGAGTTTTGTACATATTATACTGTACATATAGGTTCTTTCTTCCTTATTTGATCTCTCTGAGGCACAGACCTAGTAATGGCATTGCTGGATCTAAGGATTCAGTTTAGTAACTTTGGGGGCACAATTCTAAAGATATTTCCAAAATATTTGGTCTAATTCATACATCTATAAGCAGCATTTTAAATTGAGTCTTGAAGTAAAACAGGGAAACTAAGGCACAGGTGAAGAAGTAGATCATTCTAGGCATGAAGGACAATTGTTGATACCTAACAATACTATTATCTTACCGTATGCCATTTCTTTGATCAAAGGCAGGTATCATTGAGGCTGGGTGTTCTGACATCAGAGCAACTAATAATTGCAACACATCATGTATGTTTTCATCCTACAAGAAAGGAGCAGCAATATTTTATATGTTAAATTTAATTATACTACAAATGGTTAAATAAAGAATTCAAAGAAGACTCATAAAACTTACCTCATGCATTGTTAATAAATAATTTAATATACTCTGAAGTTCATCTTCCTTGACCCCTCGATCCTAATAGAAAGGTTAAATAAAAATTTTTTAGTTAAATAAAATGCAAAATGTTTACCTATTAGTAAAGAAAAGTATAGAATGACTAAGAAAACAAATTATAGTCAAATGGCAATCATGTCACAGACATTAAAATTGTTTTATACTTCACAGAATAAAAAAAGTTCCAAAGTCATAAACTTTCATTGTAGCTAAACTTAAGTAAATCAATGACCAAAATATTACATTTAAATGGAAAATAAACATCACTAAAATGTGGATGACAATCACTATCAAATGTCCGTTTACTTCCAGGTAATTTGTGATTATATTCAAATTACATCTTTCTATTCATTAAATATCAATTAATTTCCTCTACGCTGTAATGTATATGCTTACATACTACTCTTACACAGATAACTCTCTTTTCTATTAAACATATTTACTCCCTGGAAGAATGATTTTCTTAAAGAAAATATGAGAAATATTAAGTTCTACAAAAGCCAATACACCATTTGTTATTCTGATAAAATAAAAAAAATTTCTGCTAGGTCATTTGTTATCATCATGATAGGGATTTGTCTCTTAAACAATAAGACTTAAAAGCTATAATATCTTTCAAAAGCAAAAAACAAACAAAAACCCCCAATGAATTAATAAATAAGTTTACCTTTAATATAAGCTGCTTCAAAAAAAGCAGCATAAATGCCCGTAATGATATAATTTCTTTTTGTGAGGGTCGGGGGCCATCTAGAATAAAATACAAACAATGCTATAATAAATTATTTTTATGCAATTTTTTTTAAAGACTATCAGATTTTTCTCTGTTTCAGAGGTCACATGTCAGGGCTTCCTATAAAGTAGCCTACATTATATGAATAAGGGCTTTCTTAAGAAAATTTCAACTCTGGTAATATTTTCCTGTCAAAAATTGAAAACATAATTATGTATATGCCAAATAATACTCAGTAAGTGTATGAAAACAGGTTCAAATTTTCACTATCTGGGTTTAAGAATTCCCCAAAATCTGCTTTATCATGTGAGATCTTCAGCCAATCTGGAAGAACAAGATTTAAGAGTACAACCATGGTATTTAAATCCACAAAATAGTTCAAAACCACATCAGTTTAGAAAATGTTACTGGATGCTTTTACAATAATTCCATCAAATCAAACTTTTTAGCTTTTCATGTTTTATTAATCTGAAATTATTAACGGCCAGTGCTCCTCAAATTATGCACATATCTGAGGAGGGAGAACAAAGGAAATAAATTCTAATTTAAAAATTACTTTCAGTTTTCAATGATTCTCAATGGAACAATTCAACTAAAGTGCTTTGATAGACTTATTTACTTCAAAACTCCCATAAATCTAAAGGAACTTAGAGATCATTAATCTAACCTTTACTGAAAATGTTATTCCCTTTAAAATATGCCAGTTCATCCTGGCACCACATAAATGTTGCCAATGATTGGGCAACTAATCTTCTAAATTAGCTCATTCCCTTACTAGACAAATCTAACAATTGAGAAGTTATTAGGTTTTTTTCCCCCTCTTAACTGAGATTAAATCAAATTCTCTCAAGTTTCTACCGATTATTCCAACAACTGTGCTGTGGTGATGAGCAGAAAAAATATACTACCTTGTCAATATAATAGTCCTTTAAAAACCTAAATGGCTATCTTCTTTTTTATATTTTAAATTTTTTATATGAACAAATTTTCTGTCTCCTAAAGGAAAGATAAATACAGTCAAGGAAAACAAATTCCAACACTGGTGCTGTCCAAAAACATGGCCCTGTCCATCTTAAATTCATAAAGATAAACAATTTTGAAAGACTGAAGTCTGATCAATGCAATGAGCAACCACAATTCCAGAGGACAGACGAAAGACTATCTTCTTGTGACTAATTATCTCAATTTATTTCAAGTAATCCTTGAAAGAAATGCTACCTAAAACTCTCACAATCCTTGCTGACCTCCTTTGTACATGCTAAAATTTCTTTGTGCCATTGTAAAATAAACAATCCAGAAGTAAATATAATATACTAAATGTAGTCAGCAAATAAGAATTTATTAAGGACTTACTATGTGTCAGAAACCGTACTAAAACTCCAGGAATACCAAGAAAGGCAAAAGACAGTTCCTTCTCTCAAGGAGCTCACATTCTAATTAAGGAAAATAACAATACAAAAAACTATGTTCCAAAAAATATAAGGTGTCCCAAAAGTTTCTGTGCAGTTTTGAGCTTATACATACCAGACAAATTGGGGATAATCTCAGAAGGAAGCCACTAAGATTAAGGAGAACTGGGAAAAGTTTCTTTCAAAAGTTGGAACTTTGGCTGAGATCTGAAGAAAGACAGAGAAGCTAGAAAGTAGGGATGAGAAGGTAGAGCATTTCATGGATGAGGGACAACCAACGAAAATGCCCAACCAGGAGATATAACGTCATGTGAAAGAGATGGAGCCACCCCAAGCACTTTGTAATTACTTTCTTCCTTAAATGCTTTATAAAAACAAAATCTGTTAAATAAAATTTTTTTTAAAAAAGCATATTAGAATTCTGATAGAATTTGAAGAAAAGCATAGTGGCTTAGTGTTTAAAGGCTACATCCGTATACTTTTTTGAAAAAGGACATTTTTCCCTTTTCCAATTCTGTGGCGCACACATGTTCAAATAACAAGAGTTTTGTTTTTCCTAATTATATTGGGCTGTAGAATTCATACAAGTGAAATGAAGTCATTGAAAGCACAAATGCTAACCATTTGTGTTCTATCCATCTTGAGCTAAATATTATATTCCACAGCAGAAAAACCACAAAGGAAAATACAACTAGGACAATGTCATTTACAAACAAGGACGTCTAAAGAACTGCAGCATCTACAGAGGATCTACCTCCTAAATTAGATTCTTAGCTGATTCTAGTTATTGTTCAATCCTGTCTGACTCTTCATGACCCTAGTTGCGGGGACTGGGGGCGTTCTTGGAAACTGAGGTAAACCTGGTTAAGTGTCTTGCCCAGGGTCACAACAGCTAGCAAATGTCTAAGGCCAGATTTAAACTGAGGAAGATTAGTCTTTCAGGTCTAGCACTCATGTATTTACTTATCTATGTACATGCTGTGTTCTTCCCCTTTTCTCTTCCCAAAAAAGGTAAGTAGGAATTCTGGTCTCTAAGCTTATTCCTAGCATCTCAGCATTAGAACAAATACTTGACAAACTTGATTGAATACTAGATTTCTCATTTTAAACTGGAAAAACTTAGAAGTTATATTCTTATTTCAGGATTTCAAATACTAAATTAGTGCACTAAGCTCTTTCCCTAAACATTCTAATGACACTGTTATTATTAAATCCATTTTTATACTCTACTAAAAATTTAGTTGCCCAGATACACTATCACTTTGCCTTGCTCCCATCTACCCACACCATGACAACTTCTTGCTCTTCTGGAGGGCAAGGAAATTGTCTTGTTTATCTTTATTTCTACCAAAGCCTAGCTCAGTATATGCCATACAGTAGATACTGAATAAATGTTTGTTAAGTAGAGAGAAGTTATCTATCACCTTTGCCTTCAGAAGAATTATCTTTCCTTAGGAAACTTATTCCCTTTTCTCTTTTTCCCAGAATAAGACACCATATAGCTAAATGTCGAAATATAGCTAAAATGTTGAAATTTTCAAATAATTAAAACTCTGCTTTTAGGAAAACAAGCATTAGCATGAAATCTGACATCAGTTTTCTATGAAGCATACTAAACAATTATGCATATTAATATATTTTGAGTTAATTTACTAAAAAGTATATAATTCCAAGGATGCAATCCGAAGAAGACATAAAATATGTTTTCCATCATATGCCTTGACCTCCCCCTCCATCAACCACCACTACTATAGGCAACCACTGTCAGTACAAAAGGCAAATTTGATTTAATATTATTCAATGTTTCTCTATTTTTTTCTGATTATGTCACCATATCAGCTTTGATTAGTGCTTGCTTAAAGTAGATTATAATTTTATTAAACCTTTATAATCAGAATCCTGATGTCCTATATAAAGGGAAGTGAGGTTCACTAAGAAAATGCTGGTGTCTGTGAGATTTTCAATGGAAATTTTGAAATCCGAAGTTACATATCAAAAATTCTTCTTGGAGAACTTCTGCTATGAAAACAAGCCAAATTCCCTTTTGATTTTATTGAAAAATTTTGAAAATCCTCTTTATTTCCAGGGATATTACACACATCCAAACTTACACTTGCTGGTTCCACCAATACATTTCAACCAACCAATTGTTTCCTAACCAAATTAGTTCAGAATACTCTAGGCAGCCCTTAAAATAGGGTGGAATGAAGCAAACTACTCCCTATAGCTTATTTCAGCTATGGAACCAAGTAAACAAACTCATCTAATCCACTGATCTTTTAAGTTTTGATTATTCTACATAAGTCTTACATATATGAAAACAGGGTTTTTCAGTTTCATTCCTATCTCTGAGAAACTACATATTTAATATGCCATTCAAATAATAAATTTTCCCAATGAATTCATAATATTTTACATACATGTAAAATAACTAGGCTTAAAAAAACTTGCTTCAAAGTGTTGGGAATAAATGAATGTCAATTCACTTGGCTGTCAACTTAGAAAAAAAAATTTCTTTGACATTAAAACACTAACAGATTGTCTCGGAATTTTTGTCCTTTTATATATTATGATATCCTGTTCATGTAAACACCTTTTAAAAATATTGGATATGCTTCTAGCTTTTCCCTATTACATATAATGTTTGCGGATGGTTTTAGATAGATGCTACTTATTGTTTTAAGGAAGATTCCATTTATTCCTATGCTCTCTTATGTTTTTAATAGAAATGGGTGTTATATTCTGTTGAAAGCATTGGGATAATCATATGATCTTGTTAATTTTGTTGCTGATATGGTCAATTATGTTGATAGTTTTCCTAATATTGAACCAGTCCTGCATTCTTGGTATAAATCCTACCTGGTCATAATATATAATCCTGTGATAAATTGCAATAATCACTTCAAATTCTGATCTGCTTACATGTTAAGACACCCAAATGGAATATAAACTTCTTGGGGGATTTTTTATTTTGCCTTTCATCTTGTCCTAATACTTTTGTACACAGTAAAGCTTAAGAGACACTTATGGATCAGATGGGAATGAATTCTCGAAGAGTGAGACAGTGCATATATGGAATCCATAGTAACCAGAAAGGTAAGGCTATCAATGGTAAACTTTACTTGTTCCTCTACTTGTGCATGCAATACAGGAAAGAAAAGGAAGACTAAAATATATGGCATACTTGGAGGTGTTTCTATCATGGAGCCACATATGTTTTATGGAATTAGATAAATTATTGACTAGAAATTTTACTTTTTTACTTGGTTTAACTATAGAAAGTAGAATTAAAATTATATATGGTATTTAAAATAGTAAAATGATTATAATTTTAATCCAGATAAATAATTTAAACATCTTCTTTGCCTTTATAAAAAGGTCTATCTGGGGCAGCTAGATGGTGCAGTGAATAGAGCACCAGCCCTGAAGTCAGGAGGACCTGAGTTCAAATCTGGCCTCAGACACCTGACACACTTACTAGCTGTGTGACTTTGGGCAAGTCACTTAAGCCCAATTGCCCTCCAAAAAGAAAAAAAAAAAAGGTCTGTCCTATGGCTCAGAAAAAAAAATAGAACATAAATGGACAAACCAAAGGAAATAGCAAGAGAATAGTAGAAAAAGCACTAAATTGTAATTAGGAAGCAAATCTGTTTCTTCAACCTATCATCTATTCTCTTCTCCTCTAGGCTTTTAAAGACCTGAATGGGAGAATGAAGGTAATGGTCTCGTTTACTTGTAAGAGCCCTTCTGACTCTAACATGGTAAGACTGTGTGCCTTTCTTAAAACTATAAGTAAAGTAGAGAAACCACTCAGATATTACATCATATCTGAAAATCTCCATTTGCTGACATGTGAAAGGAAATAAATAATATAACAGTGTTTATGATGGATTACAGGGCAAGTTAAAAAGCACATTTACTCAATTTGTACCATATAAAATTCTACCAATTTCTAGATAATAAATTACTAAAAATAAATCATGTCCATATAGCATATGTCTATAATTGTGCCATAGTCCATGAAGGCTTTTAGTAAATATTTTAGTGTCAAAAAAAAGAACATAATAAAAATGGTCAAAAGGTCTACTTTAATAAATATTACCACAAATAGTCAATAGAAACATAGGCAGAGAGCAAGAAATGTCAACCTGTCAAGGATATATAGATAGTTAATACAGACTTCACTTATTTATGCATAGAAAACATGTATCAATAAATCAAACAATAAACATTTATTAAGTTCTCTCTAAGAGCCAGACACTGTGCTTAGCACTAGAAATATAAAAAGAGTCGAAAGACAGACCCTGATCTCAAGGAGTTCACAATCTAATGGAAGAAACAACATGAAAACAAACACAGAGAATTCTGGGAAGATGGTAGAGCAGGTCAGAAAACTTTCTGTTATTCAAATTTCCTCTTCCAAAAAATAAAAATAAAAACAACAACAAACCCAGATTATCACCTCAGAGGGAATGTGGAGCAGAAAAAAATAAACAAAAGTCAAGGTGAAGCAGTTGTCCTCCTGAGACAACTTGAGAAGATACCAGGAAAGACTTGACCTCCAGGGGGCAAATATTCAGTCCCAGTGAAGAGCAAATACCTCCAGGCCAACTCAGCAGAATCAACAAACAAGTCCTGGGGGTAGCTGAGTTGAGAGGCAATCTCAGCCTTCAAACCTTTCATCTCCCAGACAGTGTGGAGGTCTGACTTCTGAGCAGAAGACTGAAAGACCTTCCATTGTTGAGGGATGCCAAGCACAGCTGTGCTAACCACACACATGCTGCCTGGGGGGGGGGGGGGGGGGGAGAAGGACTTAGCATACACCTGCTGAGTGAAGCAGCAAAGGGCAGGGACCCTGTTAGCTGTGGGCACTTGCAGTAGAGCAGAGTCTCTGGTTTCAGTTCCAGGGCAGAGAGGACAGTTGTAGCTTGCAGTCACCTGAGGGACTGCATGGAACAAAATCATTTGTCAGACAGTATGGCTGAGGGCCTTAGCTGTGGCTCCATAGTGGAGAGGAGAGCTCAAGGTTGGGCCCTGGGACAGACCTCAGGAAATAACATTTAAGAATGACCTGACGTATGAGGCATCATTCCCTGTACCTTGAGACTACAACTTCATTACACTAATAGCTGCTAAAAAAACTGAAACAAAACAAATATAAATAAAGAAAAATGAGTAAGCAAAGGAGAAAAAACCCTACTATAGATAGCTACTGTGGGGATAGAGAAGATCTGGGTTCACATTCAGGGGAATAAAATGGAGCTAAAAAAGCCATTCCTTTTTCAATAAGAAATGTCAAATGGTCCAAAACACAAAAAGAGTTCTCAGTAGAACAAGCTGGATTTTAAAAATTAAATGAGAGACATAGAGTAAAAAGAAGAAAAAAAAAAAAGAGCAATCCAGGAAAATCAGGAAAACTATGTAAAGAAAGTCAACCAACTAGAAAAAGAGAATAAAAAACCTAAGGAAGAAAAGAATTCCTTGAAAACTAGACTTGGACATGACCTTCTAAGACACCAAGAAATAAAAAGAAAAGAAAAAATATAAGAGACTGTGTAACATCTCACAGAAAAACAACTTATCTGGAGAACAGACTGGACAGAAATAATATAAGAATACTCAGACTAACTGAAAATAAATATTTTTTAAAAAGAACCTTTAACCAACTGAAAGACTTTCAGGTTTTTGTGACAAAAACAGCAGAACTTAAGGGAAAATTTGACATGATATCCAGGAGAAATATAAGGTAAACATTAAAGACCAATTAGGACAATTGTAGGGTCAAACTGTTTACTTGACTGTCAATAATTATTTGGGTATCTTGAAAAAAAAGACTTGGGCTGAACTGAGTATGATGTAGTGAGTCTAGCAAAATAAAACTGTATAGAGAGATAAAAAGGAGTAATTATCTCATACAAATGAGGCATAAAGAAAAACTGATACAGAAGAAGCTAGTAGTGGAGGGGAGTAGTGTTGGAACCTTACTCTCATCGAGAATGGGTTAAAGAGGTAACAACATATATATTTACAAGAGTATAAAAGTCCTTTGAATTCAGAAAGAAATAAGAAGGCAAGGAGATAGAGCAGCTTTCACCTACCCATGAACAATAAACATTATTTGACAAGTATACTCTCCAGTATTTTATATTGTCTATACTGTTTTAGATCATTTAAAATACCTAGACAGTATAAAATACCTTAGAGTATACTTGCCAAAACTGACACAGGAACTACATGAATATAAACAAAACACTTTTTATACAAATAAAGTCAGATATAAAAAACTGAAGTAATATTTACTGTTCATGGGGAGGTAAAACCAATAATAAAAAATACAATTTTACCTAACCTATTTATTCAATACTATCCCATTTAAATTAGTAAAATATCATCTTGCTGACTTAGAAAAAAATGATGAATTACATTTGGAAAAAAAAAAATGTAAGGAACTTCAAAAGAAACCAGGGGAAAAAGATGTAAAGAAAGCAGATTCAGGAGTATCAAACTTTAAACTATAATATAAGAGCACTATTGAAGTATAAAAAAGATAATTTAAATTGTTTTCAATTTAAATTTTTCTTGTATAAATAAAACCTATATAGCCAAGAATAGAAAGAATGAAGAAAACTGAGAAATAAAACTTCCACAGACAATCTCTCAGACAGGATATTATTGTGGTGGAATACTGCTGTGGTGTAGGAAATGATGAATGGACTGATTCAAAAAAAAATGGAAAGACTTGGCCTGATAAAGGAAGATGCTATCCATCTTCAGAAAAACAGATGACAAGTGGAAATAAGCATAGTACAGTTTTACATATATGTATATGAATGTATATGTATGTATGTATGTGTGTGTGTATACATACAGATAGATAAAGATGCATACATCTCTCCATAAGCATGCTTCATTGTAGCCATCTCTAGGGTAGGGGATGGGAGGGAAAAAAAACAAATGCAAAAAGTGCACAGCAGAGAACAAAAGAAAATCTACAAGGAAGTAAAGAAAAGCTTGGCAGCTTTGACAGCAATATAGAGTATTTATTATATAGGCTTTTGTGAAATAAATATTTACTGTTTTTACTGAATCCTCTCCTACATTCTGTTGTGTACATGGCACCATTTATTCTTTCTTTTCTCATTTTGTATTTAATTTTAAAAATTTACAAAAAAAAAAAAGAAAAGAAATGTGAACAAAGGAAGATATATACAAGATAAATAAGAAATAATTGACAGAGGGAAGGCACTGGAATTAAGAAAGGTTGAAGAAGGCTGCTGATACAGGGTAGAATAAGACCTAAAGGAAGCCAGGGAGGTGAGAGAATACATATGCTTTTTAGTCTCCATCTGCAGCTCTCTAGTCCTCCTCATAGGAGATGGCTAGAAGAAATGTCCAGAGATGAGAGATGGGACTGTCTTGTTGAAGAACAGTCAAAACACCAGTGTCAAAGGATCAAAAAGCACATGTTCAGGAGTAAGGTGTAATAAAACTGGAAAGGTGAAAGGAGACTAAGTTATGAAGGGTTTTGAATGCCAAACAGAGAATTTTGCATTTGATCCTAAAGGCAACAGGAGAGTTTGAGCAGAGGAGTGACATAACTGGACCCGTGTTTTAGAGAAATCACTTTAGTGTCTGAAGAGAGAATGGACTGGGGTGGACAGAGACATGAGGTGGGCAGATCCACCAATACTATGGCAATATTCCAGGCGTGAGGTTGTAAGGGCCTACATTAGAATACCGGCAGTGTCAGAGGAGAGAAGGAGACTTATTTGAGAGGTTGAATTGAATTTTCTGTTGAGATAGGCAACATTTCACAAATTTCACAGTATGGACCCAATATACTTTTAAATATTAAATATATTTCAAACTGATTAAATGCATTGATTTCTAACATACTGTGTACAATAACTAACGTGTATTAGTTTAACCTTTTAAGAGCCCTAACATAGAAGAAAACCATATATTGACCAGATTGTGACAAGTAGCTAGACAGTTTACAGAATTAGTCTACTAATATGTGTATCTTAGATAAATTCTCCAGATGGATAATCTGGGCACAAAACTGAAGAAGGGAACATTATAAAATTATAGTAAAGATAAGAAACTGCATAGCATATTCAACAATTTCTTTTCCAAATGAGGGTTTTTTTCCCCCTTTTCTTCCTTTTTAAACTTGTTATTTTATTTCTTCAGTTATTTTAGTTTAATGTACTTTAAGGTAACCCTATTCTCACTGGCTATCTTTTCCTTAACTTCAAACTCCATAGCTTTTCATTTGTTTTCTCTTTCTCTAGTTTTGCTTATTAGTTCTTTTTTCTTCCTTCCTTTTAACTGATTTAGGTCTTCTCCACTTTTTTCCTTAGTTGGGTAAGCTTGTAAAATTTTCTCTCCTCTCTGTTTTCTTAAACTTGATTTCATTATTTTTTTTAATTTCATTTTCTGTATTTTTTTCTAAAAAGAAATTCCCCATCATTTTCTTCTCTTTATTTCTATTCTAAACTTTTGAGTCTTTGATGCATAGCCCTTAACCTTATTTGGTCATTCTTGAGTCTTTGTATTCCTCATAGAATTAAGAATACTAAGGTGTAGGGTCCACTAAGTGTCACAGTGAATAATAAGAGCACTGGCCCTGGAGTCAGGAGGACCTGAGTTCAAATCCTACCTCAAGACACTTAACACTTACTAACCGTGTGACCTTGGGCAAGTTACTCAACCCCAATTGCCCTTCCAAAAAGCAAAAAAAAAAAAAAAAAAAAAAAAGACTACTAAGGTGGTTAATTTTAGATTCTCTCTTCTAAACAATTTCTATGTGGATCTTGTAGATCTATCCCCTTAACCCTCTTTTTCTCTTCTGTCTCACTCTTAGAAAGAAAGCATTCCTTCAAGTAATAAAGAGGATATTGTCCCATGGTAGGAAGATTTGTATATCCCTGGTTGTTCAATGCATTATTATTTTTTGCCCTCCCATAGTTATTTTTTCCCCTCTGCCTTCAAATTTGCTCCCTGGATCTATGCCTTCTCAGTCTGTATGTGATTTGCCCCCAGGAGCTCCGATTTTCCTTCTAAGATAGGATGAGTGGTCTCCAAATACCAAAACTCTGTAGATTAAATCATGGTAAGGTCCCTATTTCGCTTTATAGAATATTTTTCCTCTCCCCTGGCAGCATTCATTAGTCATACTCTCTTGTGCACCATAGAAACAAGACTTCTCCCATATCCCCTCTTGTCTCAGTCCTACCCTGTGTCTCTTTGTACATTCTTCAGCAGGTTTTTTTCATCCTGAAGGATTACAAGAGTTATTTTTCACCCTTGTGTGCAGCCTTTCCTTGTATTCTTTTAGAATGAAAAAACTTCAAAGATCTGTTGTTATTTTGTTTTTATTACTGTCCTTGCTAGCTGTGTCTCCCACCCCCATGCATGGTGTTTCCAAAGCAAGTAATCTGCTCAGGTCTGGTTTTCTTTGTGGGGCTACTTCAAATCCATCTTGGTTATTCAATGTCCATCTTTTTACTTTAGTAGTTAGGTTCAGGTTTGCAAGATATGTTACCTTAGGATGCATGTTGAGCTCCTATAGTCTTCTGTGGACTCAGAATACATTATTCCATTACCCCTAACAGTTAATAGTGGGTGAAGAATAGTCTTGTGAAATTTAAATGTTCTTTCCTTTATATTTGAAGATTTCGCACTCCCCCCCAAACCCCAATCACTTTAAGAATCTGTAATCACTGGAATTGTTAAACTTAAACACTATGTATCTTAGTATTGGCAGCATCCATCCCTTCCCAACCTCCAGAGGCAATCTGTGGAGTCTTTAGACTGATATTTTGTTTTCTGCATCCAGAAGTTCTGAGTAGTTTTCTTGTATGATTATCTGAATTATTTTCTTCAGACTTCTTCACTTGCCATGCTCTTCTGGGATACCTATAATGCTTAAATTGCCTCTATGGAACTTGTCTTTGAAATCAACATATTTCAGAAAAGAAAAAAGGTTTTCTTTTAATATTATTAAACTGCCTTTTGCTTCTCTTCTTTTAGACAGCTGTTCACTTCTGTGTATTGGCATTCCCATTCAATTTTTCTCTCTTTTATTTCCTTGGTGAGAAGTGTAGTGAATTCAAGTTTCTCTATTCTGCTTATCATTTCTGCTGTGCAGGAAATAAATTCTTCTCTCACAATTTCTCTTTTAAACCATTGGGAACATCCTGTTGTGATCCATTCTGTCTTGGCCTCATAAGGTATTGATTTGTTTCCTTTTGTCTTGAAATATTTATTGATAAATTCTGGACTTATTTAGCTGATCTAGAGGCCATAATCCTTTCTGTTATTAATATCTTTTCTGTTAGTTTATCTACTTTTGTTCAAGGTCTTCAATTAAATTTTAATACTCCTGAGACCTTTGCTAATTTCAGTCTTTTTTTTTTTTTTTCGCATATTCCCCTATCACTCACTTCTGATTCCTTCCCCTTTAAGTGTAGTAGTTTCAGTTTGGGCTGGACTTCAAAGCCTTCTTGGTCTCCTCCCAGCTGGGCAATTCACATTTCACAGGCCTCAGTCTCTCCCTCAGGTGTTTTTTGGGAGGAAAGAACAACCCCTAGCTAGATTATGTACTTTTTACTTCAATTTAGTGAAGTAACAGAGCCACACATGCATCCTACCCAACTTCTCTGGCTAACCACTGTTGTTTAGATGCCACTGAATATATTAACAGTTAAGGATTTGTTTTCTCTGCCATTAGTTCACTGAGTTATGACCTCATTAACATTTTTGGTGACTTAAACCATGTTGCCAGATAAAATTCCTTTACATCGTATGTATAAGTCCAGTTTTGGAAAGGTTGGCAAGATTTGAGAAGTCATAAAAATTGGAGGAAATGTCTAGTCCTCCATCTTGTTGGTCTTGCAATCCTCAATTATCTCTTCAATACCAAATGTCATGATGATACTCAAGACTTTCTCAAGTCCCTCAGTTTCTTCTCACCTCTGACTGAAGGACTGAATGGCTGAGTAATACCTTCCTCCCAAAGCCTTTGTAGAGGTCTCAGAACTTAGCAGGTGTAAAGCCAAGCATAAGCAGCTTTCCAGAAGAATGCTATTGTGAACAGCTTTTAAGGTTATGATTAGACAGTATAGTGAACACTCTATTTCATAACAAATCAAAGTAAAACATTCACAGTAAATCAAAGTACAGCATTCAAAATGTTACAATTTATCACATAAAATCAAAATATAGCATTCACAACAACCTGTCACAGAAAATGGCCATATAGTTTCCACCACAGTGGTCACAAAGTTTTCAATAAAGAACAGTCATTTAGTAACTCAATCATTCAATCACTGTTAAGGAGGTTTGCCTCCTCAAGGAACACAAAGTAAAATAGTCAAAGTTCTCCACTCATGGGGCACTCTAAGTTAACTCAACCAGTCACTTATTCAGTCATCAATCACTAAGTACAATCATTTAGTCAATCAATCATTCAATCAACTGGATAATTCAATCATCCTTCATCATTCACTATTCAATCATAAGAAAATACACAGAACCTCCACTCATAGGTCACTAGTAAATTTACAATTTCTCAGTCAGTACACAGTATCCAAGTAAAGTCTTCTTTCAGCTTGACTCAGGGTGGTTTCTCAGATTCCCTGGATCCCCTTCCACAGTCCCAGAGCCTACCTGGATTCACCAAACTGTCACCTGGGTTCAAAGGCAGACAGCTCCCAGGTCCTTGTCCAGCTCTCTGTGCAGTTCCTGCTCCACACTGGAGCTCACAGTGTCCAATCCATCTCAAATCCTTCACAGTCTCTGTTCCTGGAAAGACAAAGCTTAACAAAGCCACAAACAGGTTCATGCAAAGTACTAGCATCACAGTAATGTTTTCTCAGTCCTCAGCAGCTCCGGCTGACCCTCGGACTTATCAGAAGTTTCAGCTGGTTCCCAGAATCAAAAATCACTTCATCCAGGTTCTCCAAATAAAAATCATTATCTCCAGCCTGGGGGGGTGTTTCCTCTTCAGCCTCCGCAGCAGCAGCTTCTGCCTCCATGGAGCTTTATGCAAGAAGATCTGTTTCTCCCCTCTAAATCACTTCACCCAGGTTCCCAAAATCAAAATCATTCTCTCCAGCCTGGGTCCTTCCTCTTCAGCCTCCTTGGCAGCAGCTGATTCTGCTTCCACGAAGGTTACTCCAAGAAGATCTGACTCTCCTTCTCTGGGTTTTTCCTTATATACAGTATTGACCCTCCTTGTTCAGCCCCTTCCTGTTACATCAGCAACAGGAGACAGGAGTTCATACTTTCTGTTTCTTTAACAGAGGCTTAATCTGAGCTAGGTGTTAAGTACCTCTTAGTTTAGCAATACAAAAGGAACTTCAAATCTCATTACTGTTACAGAAGGTGACTCTATTTTCCATAAGATTTAGTTTCTATTACAAGGAAAATCATGCTGCCTGACTCCCCCATTTCAACTGCCTTTTTATGTTTTCTTCCCCAGTTAATTTACAAGCCCCTTGAGGACAGAAGTTATGTTTCTTTTTATTTGAATCCCCAGCGCTTAGCACAATACCTGGCACATAAAAGACACTTAATGCTTACTGAATTTAAATGAATATTCATTGCGTATGGCTAAATTTTGACAATATAATAAAAATGGCAATATCAGCTAAATTAATTTATTTATAGTGTTATGTCAATCAAACCAAAGAATTATTTTTGTAGACGTATAACAAAATTTATAAGGAGGGAAAAAAACAGCGAGAATATCCAGTGAAATGTGGAAAAAATAATCAGATCTGCCTCTCTTCTTTCAATATATAACACAAACAACACCTTCTACACAAAGCCTTTCCTGATTACCCCCAATGGCTAGTGCTTTCTCTCTCTAACAGTTTTGTACTAATTTCTATTTATTTCATAACGTGTATTTGTATGTGGTGTTTCTCCCCATAGAATGAAAGGTCCTTAAGAGGACAGATCGTCTCATTATTTTAAATTTTAAAGACAAGAGCCTAGACCAGCTCCTGGTGAAAGCAGGATTTGATGCCTGTTGATTGATTTATTATTGACTCCAAGTCCTACACTCTAAACATCATGCAACAATGCCTCTCACCAAAAGCAACACAAGAAAGAATGGCTGGTGAAATCTGTGGGAGTTTGTAGAGAAGAAACATTGAACATTTACAGCTCAATAAGATCCTAAAACTTAACCCTTCAGAATGATTAAAAGAGAATATTATCATAAACAAGTATTATGGGGGGAAGGGGGAGAAAGCAAAGCCTTTGAATGCTTGAAAACCAAATGCTAAAATATACTTAGCAAAATAATTCACTGAAATGATTGCTTTAAAAAATATATAAATTGTGGGAGCTGTTGGGGGGAGACGAAGGACTTAATGGCTAGCATTTATATGGCATTTTCTGGTTTACAAAAATCTCTGCAAATATTATTTCATTATATCCATACAACAACCCTGGGAGGTAGGTGCTATAATTGTCCCAATTTTACAGAGAAAGGCATACAAAAGTTTATGTGACTTGCTCAGGATCAAATACAGCTACTCTCTCAAGTATTTTTTTAACCTAATTCTTCATAATTCCATCCACTGTACCAATTACTTTCCTCTATATATCACCATAGTGTAACAAAAAACTTAACTCTTCACTGAACACAATTCTCAACATGCCATTCCTTCAATCAACAAAGCATTTATCTGTACTGTATATTTCCAAGGCAATATTAACCTATACGCTGAGATAACATTCAATAATATATGCATATTGTATAAATAAAACATATTGCAATACTGTACTTACCTAATCCTTTAGGAGTAATGCCACTGCTATCAGTAGGATTAATAACCCAATAGTAATATTTCAATGTGTGCATTAGCTGTAATACTGTTCCAACTCTGCGTATGGTAGTATAGATGGTAGCAGTTCCAATAAATTCAGCAGATAAATAGGTATACAAAGAAAGCTGAACCTAATAAATAATATATAACATGAATACCTAGGAATTAATGGAACTAAAAGGATAAGAATTAATAGCTACTGTTAAAAATGTTCGTTTTATTTTAGGTTAAATATACATATTTTTAAATATTAAAATGTAAAATTTATTAATGAAAAAAATATTCATTTATTCCCCTAAGTCCCCTTCAAAATACTCAATTTTCCTTTTATATAGTCTTTGTTCTGCTTTGATTCTGCTATAGTGACTGAGTTATTTCCATTACATTAATCTACTAAAATTCATTTGAACATTTTCCCATGGTTGGATTTTTCTTTATTTTTCCCAATTTTTTTATAATAACAAATAACACCACTATATCAGTTTTTTAAAAGATGTCTCTCTCTTTCCCCCCTCAACCACTATTTTGGGGCAAATTTCAGACAAATGAATTACTGGCAAAAAGCTATGATGGGGATGGGGGGGTAATCTTTTACTATTTATCACCAAATTGCTTTCCAAAGGCTTCTACTGTTTTTCAGTTCAACAGCCATAACAGTATATGTGTTTCTATGAAAGTCACGAATATTAAATTTAGTTCCTTTAATTTTTTTTTGCCAAGTGAAGTCCTATGAGATGGTACCACAACCTTGTTTTAACTGGGCATTTCTTCATTAATGAGGATGCGCTTATTTTAAATGATGACTAACACTAAAGAGTTTCTTTCTGGAGTTGTCTGTGTTTCATTTATTCCCCGAAGACCAGGAGCTCATGCGAAAGTCTAAACCCATCTCCCCACCAAAGCACTAGACTATTTTCCAGAACATATTTTGCTAACTGGTGAAGCATTCTCTCAATTTTTATTTTCTATACATTTATTGAAAACCATTCTTTTGCATATATTTGGTTGGACGTTGGTTCTCTGGTGAAGTTTGCCATTTTTTTTCTTAGTACCAGATAGTTTTGATGACAATAGTCCATGATACGTTTAAAAAAGTAGTGTGTATTTTTGATTTATAGGATCACTGATCCAAGTCAGTCCACTGTATACATTTATTAAGCATCTACTATGTGCCAGGCTTTGTGCTAAATGCTAGAGATGAGGAAAAAAAAAAAGAGAAGACAATCCCTATTCTCACAATCTCACAATCCTCTCACAAGGAGCTCACAATCTAATGGGAAAAACAACATGGAAACAACTGTGTACAAATACACATGTATATATGTGTGTATGTATATGTATGTATATTCAGGATAAAATGGAAATAATGAAAAGAAGGAAGGCACTATGACAAAGGAAGATAGGGAAAGATATCTAGTAGAAGGTAAAATTAAAGCTGGAACTTGAAGGAAGTCAGGTGGTAGAGATGAGGAGGAAGAGCATCATCCCATTCATCAGAGATGCTCAATGAAAATGCCCAGAGTCAGGAGTTAGGGTATCTTGCTTGAGGGAAAGCAATGTCAGGATCACTATATCACAGAGAGTCTAAGATGTAAGAAGACTAGAAATGAGATAGCAGAGAAAGATTATGAAGGACTTTAAAAGACAAAAAGGGAGGTTTATATTTCATTTTTAAGGTAACAGGGAGCCATTGGAAGTGGTTTTAACATGCTGGAGTCTGCACAGGGAGAAGGGAGATATGTGACATAGATTTGCACTTCAGGAAGATGAAGATGGACAGGTGTGAGATCAACTTGTGTCAGGCACACAAATTAGCAGGCAATGACAACAGTTTAAGCATGAGGAGATAAGAACTGCATCAAGATGATGGCACAGAGGAAAGAAGGGGATATATGTGAGAGTTGTTAAAAAAATGTAGAATTGACAGGCCTTGGCCACAGAATGGATATAGGGGATGTCTGAGTATAAGTCAAGGATGACATGCAGCTTGCAAGTCAGTGAGACTGGGAAGTTGGTGCTGCTATAGACAGTAAGAGAAAAGTTAGGATTGCAGAGTCATTTTTGGGAGAAAGATGAATTCAGTTTTAAACCTGCTGAATTTAGGGTTTCCACAGAGCCTCTAGTTCAAGAGGTCCAACAAGAGCTGGATATGCAAATCTAGAGGTGAGCAGAGAGGTTAGGGGCCAGATTGATAAATGTGAGAATCTTCAAGAAACATGATAATTTAATCCATGAGACCTAATGAAATCAACAAAATAAATAATAGGAGAAAAGACTTCAGGAGAAACCCCTGTGGGACACCTTAGGAGACATGAATATTCTGCAAAAGAAACTGAGGAGTGGTCGGACAGGTAGGAAGAAAACCAAAAAAGAGAAGTGTCACAAAAACCTAGACAAAGTGTCACAAAAACCTAGATCAAGAAGACAGAGAGTGACAGTGTCAAGAGGTCAACCTTCACAGAGGTCAAGAAGAATGAAGACTAAAATACGGTCATTCGATTTGGCAATTAAAGAGATCACTGGTAAGTTTGGAGAGATCAGTTTCAATTAAATAATGAGGATGATTATAGACAGTTAAGAGAGTGAGAGGAAAGGAACTGAAGGGATGTGTTAAAGATATCTTTCTGAGGGAATTTTAACAACAAAATGGAGGAAAGATATGGGATGATATTCAGCAGGGATGGAAAGATTAAGTGATGGTGTCTTGAGGATAGGAGATTTTTGTAAGCAATAGAGAAATAGTCAATAGACAGGGAGAGATTGAAAATAAGTGAGAGTGGGAGTGATAAAGGGGATAATCTGACAGAGAAAACAGAATCAAATGGGATCCAAAGCTTACTTAAAGGGACCTAAGATCCAAAGCTTACTTAAAGGGACCCATCTAAACCAACCCTCTGATTTAAGCTATTACAAAACAAGTAAAGTTCAAATATGTTCAAAGCATGGCACTTTTAAAATATCTTAGTATGCTTTATTTAACCTCAATTTTTTTACATTAGAAATAGACAATATTTATACTAAAAATAAGCTTCTTTATTGAAACATTTAAGTAAAAAGAATAAAATTAATGATGTTATATAATCTATAACAATAAAAATGATCAAAAGTATATGACAAAAGGCTAGAATAATTTTTTAAAGATAGAGAAGCACTTAGAACAGGGGTGAGGTCTCACGGCTGCAGGTTTCCCATCCATCACTCAGACCAACATGCTCTGGCAATGCCTAAATACATCTTTGTCTCCTAACGCCACACATTGTTGAACATAAAAGTTACTTGACATGTGGTAGAATGCAGAGCACTATCAGCAAGCTTAGATTCAACTCGTACATTAGTGTCTTGCATACAACAAATCACTGCACCTCTAGACCTCAGCTGGCTCATCTATAAAGCAGATGGTGAAGTCCTGTTACCTCATAGAACCACAATGAGGATAGTCTCTTAAAAATTTTAAAGAGGGGCAGCTAGGTGGTGCAGTAGATAGAGCACAAGCCCTGGAGTCAGGAGGACCCGAGTTCAAATCTGACCTCAGACACTTAATACTTACTAGCCATGTGACCTTGGGCAAGTCACTTCACCCCAATTGCCCTGCCTTCCCCCCTCCAAATTTTTTTTTAAAAATTAGAAGTGTGAAGATTTAGAAAGAGATGGAAAAGCCACTTCCAGTCAAGGAAATCCAACTGATTTTTGGACAACTCTCAGTGTTAGAAAGGTTTTCCTCATATCAAACCTACGTTTGCCTCTTAGAAATCTCCACCAATTACTTCTAGTTCTAACCCCTGAAGTCAAAAAGAACAAATTTAACTTCCATTATACATAAGAGATAATAATATCTTCCTCAAAGGCACTATAAAATTGAATTCAAAAAACCTCAATTCATCGAGGTCAGGAATTATATCACTTTTCTCTTGGTCTATCTCCAGGGCCTGTATCAATTCCAAGCACATAGGCATTTTAAAATATTTTTAAAACAGAAAAATGAATTGTACATTTTTGAATTTACTCACTCATAAACATACAATTATGTTAAAAATTGTTGTTTCATTTTTAAATGTTTTGGTTCCCAGAAATTTTAAGATAATAAAAAATACCACTGTGAATTTTTTCATCATATCATAAATGGCTAATGCTCATTAAGTCCCTAGATTATATATGATGAGGCTGTTGTAAGCACAAAATAGCTTTACACACTGCTCCATCTCCTTCAAAGAACACTGCTGCCACTCCCGCTGCCGCCGCCACCTCTTCCTCATCATTTCTTCCTCAGACTGAAAACTCATTTCCTTACAATGTTGCTAGAGTTGTTTTGATAGTTGGGTTTTCTTTTATTTGTTTTCCTTTGTTCTTTCTCTTTTTTAAAAAAACATGCTGGAGAAAGTATTTAAACTCAGATTTTCCTGACTTTGAGGTCAGATCTGTATCCACTAAAATTCCATGGTTTCCATTTTACAAATATGAAAATTAAGTTCAGAGAAGTTAAAGGATTTATTCATGGTAACAGCAGATTTGTCAGCTGGTAACAGCAGAGCCTAGATTTTAAAACCCACATCTCCTGACTTTAAGTTCAATGCTCTTTAATTTACCTCATGCAAGCCTAACACACTAAACACATTTTCTCTTAGTCCAAAGAAGTACAAAATTAAAAAAAAAAACCCACCTTCCTTTCCTTCAGGAAATGGAACTAGGTCAAAAAAAATAACCTTCCAGGATAGTTCTTCTTGATAGACAATATGGTATAGTGGGTAGGGATTTGCCCTGTTGTCAGCAAAGACTAAGTCTAACCAAGTCTAACCCTGCCTGTAATATATACTGGCTGTATGATATGGGTCAGACCACTTGATCTCTTAGTGCTCCTAGTTAGAGAGGAGAGGAGTTGCCTAACTATATCTGTAGAGGTAGATTCCACACTAGTAATTCTAAAAACATGGAGGAACTCACAGGCCCAGAGAAAAACAAAAACCTTCAATTCTAAGAGCTGAAAATCATTTAACTTCATAAATCAAAATTAAAAGGTTATTAGTATTTTTATTTGGACATTTTGATTAAAGCAATTCAAAACTATATCTTAAAACAAAAGAAATACGAATAAAATTAGCCAAATACCTTCGCTGGGGTATGTATCCAGATAGCTGGGTTGAAAAGTATGTGATCACAAAGCTGCTTCAGTAATGGTGCTCCATGAGATAAACCATCAAGATACTTTGCAAAGGACAAAAACTGTTCCAGAACCGCTCTGGTTATATGAACCCTGGATGACTAAAAAAATAAAAATCTTGTTAGAATGAAGTTTCTTTCTACAGTATCACACTGGAAAATGTTGGATGTAATTTTAAAAAAAAGGTTCTGGTTGCATATTAATATAGTTGAAGGATTTTTCATAATCCCTTCAGGCTCTGTAGGAAGATCAGGTTAATCATTTTAATTTGGTCTGCTATTTAAAACATTTTATTTGCTTACAGAAAATGCTACAATCTAAATAAAATTATTTTTTTTAGATATTTTGTATCAACTATTTTTAGGAATAACTTTAACTAAACAAGTTCATTATATAAATAATGTACTACATTCAGAAAAGTTTAAAAAAGTGAAATAAGAAAGGCAAAAACAAAGTTTCATTTTCAGTCTACAGAACTAAATGGTGGGAAAATATTTTATGACATTAGGGAACTTCCTAAATATGGGGTTTTTATGATTAAATTAATATATACCTTAATAATTAGTGACTTCAAAGAAAAGGCAGGCATAGAAGACAGCTAAAAAAAAAAAAAAGACTGGAAACCATGGCTAAGGAGTAAGAAACAAGAAAAATAAAAGACTTACATACCATACAGAAAGAAGCATTGTGTTTATAGAATAAATCAATTTAATTTGGTGAATATTTATTAGGTGCCTATTAGGTGCTAGTCACTGTGCTTAGGGCTGGGGATACAAAAAGGCCTGACGATTTTACCTCTGCAACATTGCCTGAATATGGCCTCTTCTCTCTTCTGACACTGCACCTTTCTAATGAAAGCACTCAGCAACCTTGATTTCTACAATAGTCTGCTAGGTCAGCCTGCCTCAATCCATTCTCCATTCATCCACAAAAATGATTTTCCTAAAATGTAGGTTAGATCATCCCCAGACCAACACCATCCCCCAAATAAATTCTAGCAATTTTTTTTTGCCTCTAGGAGCTTGGAGGATGAAAGATGGTGAAGAATCCAGGATGACTCTTAGGTTGCAAGCTGGCAGGAATGAAATGATGTTGTTGCCCTTTACAGTAACAAGGAAGATAAGGGGTGGAGAGATTTTAGGAGGAAAGATCATGAGTTCAATTTTGGATATTTTGAGTTTAAGATGTCTACTGGACATCCAGTTCAAGATGTCTGAAATGCAATTGGAAAAACAAGACGGGAGGTCAGCAAAGAGGCTGGGGTAGGAAAATAGACAGGAGAATCATCAGCATAAAATTATATCAAACATACTTTGAGAAGGTAGGTGATGAACATGGCAAGCATCAAATAAATTTTTTTAATTGAAATTTACTATAATTTTAACAGATGTAAAATGAGTTTAATGATATATTCATCCTTCCTGGATCCAAATTTGATCAACTTCTGGATCAAAATCTTTGTTCAAATCAAAGAAAAAAGCGAGAAAACAGTCAATGGAGGGTAGTCCTCTCTGACTTATGTAAACAATATGCTGATGCTGAAAAATGGGACAAAAGAGCAACAAATACACCTTTTCCTGAGGAAGTTCACCTGACCAAGGAGCCCAGAAAGCATCTCAGCCAGCAAATATTTTTTCTTCTTAAAGACTACATAAACATGGAAGCTAAAGGCAAAACAAATTTAGAATTTAAACTCTGGGCATTAGAAGATGAAACTGGAAGAAAAAACTAAAAATAGGAGAGATCTGTAAAGATTTTTGATGACAAGCACTTGACTGTATCAATGCCAAGGGAACTGGCAGATTCAGACCCTGAAGGCCAGCATGAAAAAAACAGAAATAGCACTTAACTGGTCAAAAGCAAGTATGTACCATGGGAGCACATGCTGGAGGGAACAAAATGCTGACACTGTTGAGGAAGAGATGGATTATCAAAGTATGTGAAAGAAGGGAAGCTAGCAAATGCTTGGGGGGAATCTGGGCGCTTCTGTTACCAGAACATACGCACACGGACACGCGGACACACGGACACGCGGACACAGCACGCGGAACGCAAAAACGGCTCATCAACTAGTCGGGCTCTCTCATCTCTACCAAGCTTTTCTAAGAATAATCTACACGCTCATCGTGAGCGCCTGAAAAAGGTGACAGAAGGGCCGGGAGGGCCGGGAGGGCCGGGAGGGCCGGGAGGGCCGGGAGGGCTTCCGCAGATGCTGCTCTACAGCAGGTCGCACACTTAGCCACAAAACCGGCAGAAAGCCGTGTCAAATACAAGATCCAGCTGTGTTTCTAGTGACTAGAGAAAACCAGTAAAATAAGGCTCCCACGCCGCTTTCCACAGGAAGCCCCCCTAACCCCTCTGGAGTCGGGCACTTTCCTTCTTTTAATTATTTCCTGTTTACCCCACAGATCACTTGCTTTATACGTATACTTGTTTGAAGGCCGTCTGCTCCGTTCTGTTGCCAAGGATTATCTTTTTGCCCTTTTTTGTGTGCCCAAGGCTTAGGACATGGCACATACTGGGGGTTTGATGAACACACCCAAGTTAACAATGTGTATGGGCCAGGCATAGTGTTTTGTCAGGATACAAAGAAGCAAGAAACTAGTCTCTGCTCTAAAGTTTAAAGAAGCTCACATTCTAATTTGGGTAATAATATGTAAATAACTGAGTACAAACAAGATACATAAGGGATAAATTGGAGATAATATCTGAAGACACAAAGATTAAAGAGGGCTAGGAAAGGCTTCATAAAGAGGGTGAGACTTCAGCTAAGATTTGAAGCATGTTTCTTATTTGTCAATAGTAAACACGAGGCACAAAATAGAAAGACACATGCTTCCAAAGGTGTTTGATATTTTCACACAGTCTGTCCAGCACAGTCCCGCAAA
This sequence comes from Pseudochirops corinnae, assembly GCA_028646515.1. Taxonomy (NCBI): domain Eukaryota; kingdom Metazoa; phylum Chordata; class Mammalia; order Diprotodontia; family Pseudocheiridae; genus Pseudochirops; species Pseudochirops corinnae. The sequence continues at coordinate 66,435 of JAQQSV010001005.1, forward strand.
ATATAAAACAGATTCGCTACTAAAAAGTAAGGTCCCTCCCCATACGTTCCTTTTTCCAAATGACACTGGACTGGATTATACCATGTCCTGGAACAATGCAAAGCTTCCTAATGAAATTAGTCTTCCCTCCACAGAGTTCAGTATACCCACTCACACAGGTAATACCATTGTGATATGCACTGGATAGACAACCAAAGTGCTGTGCGTGCGTGCGTGCATGTGTGTGTGTGTGTGTACAGTGGACACGGACAATGAAGAGCTGGGTACAGAATGGAACAGTAGAAGGAAAGTGGGCTAGACTACGTTCATAAAACTGCTCAGTATTTTTAACAACCCCAAGATTCTCCCAGAAACAAAAACCCATTGTCAATATTCTGCTGGTATTCTTGTATGGGGACAAATAAAGGAAAACCTATCTCCGAAGAATTAAAATTAAAATAGTGGCAGGAGCAGTGACTCAAACAAGCAAAATATTAGCATAATATAACATTTTTATCTCATCTAGCAGTTTCTTCCTCTGTACTAGGAAAAAGAAATCTTTTGGCTAGAGAAGAAAAATTAATAGGAAAAGTTTCTGGCACAAAGTTAAATAAATGTATTGGCTGATGCTATACTTCTGAAATCAAGGAAAGAGAAAGGCCTAAAAATGGTCATAATTTAGAAATAATGAAAAAAAGTACTAAATTATGTGGATCTTAGGATTTCTTTTGTGCTTTTTGTCTTTTGCTTTAAAAGTCTGCTGAAAACACATCTGTTTTGATGTACTTAAATTGCTTAAGTTTAACTTTCTACAAAGAGATTATGTTTTGACAAATAAGAAGGAGGAAGAAGGTCAGTCCGAAAGAGGACAACATGACAGAATCATGATTCAAAAATAGTTGGAACAGTTGGAACCAAGATGAAATTTAACAAGGGAAAAATTTAAATCCTACATTTCTATATAAATCAATTACACTAGTATGAGCTGAAATGTCTCAACAGCAATTTATTAATTTCCCATTTTGCGCTGGCTCATGAAAATTTATCATGGTTCTCTGAATTTCTCAGATTCATGTTTTTCTTTGTGGTCTTTCATGGTCCCTCCCTATCTCATTAAAAAATATTTTAGAGGTTAAAAATACACACAAAAAAGCAAAACTATTCAATTACATTCATATGCCACAATTGTTTGGTCACCCCCCCCCCCCCAATCATGGGGCACCCACTTGTTTCTAGAACTACCATACAGAGTTGGACAATAAACATTTGCTTTTATATGAAACCTGTCCTCTGGCATTGATCTTTCTGGGGTATGTGACTAATGGTGGAATTGATGGAACAAAGGGCATGAACAAGTCTTTGCCTGTTTTCACATAAATACAAACTGCTTTCCAGAAGAGTTAGACCAATTCAAATTTCCACTATCAGTATATTAGTATGTCCCCCATGGCCTTTATTCTTATTAACCATTTCCATCTTTACCTAACATTAGAAATTTGATAAGTGTAAACATCAGAGTTGCCTGAATGAGCAATTTTCTATTTCATACTGATATGTAGCAGCTGATTAATGATTTTGGCTGCAGACAGCTTACAATTCTTCTTTCAAAAACAATGTGCTTTGAGCACTTTTCTATTTGGAATTATCTTTTTCTCTTATATATCTGTCAATTTGTTATATATTCTGGATGGCAAAAATATTAAATGCAATGATTTCTCTACACTTTAATTTAGCCTTGATACTAGTGTTGCATAGATTATGTTACTGTAAAAGCTTTTGAAATTTGTATTATAAAAATTATTTATTTCGTTTCTGTGATTTCTTCTGTCCTGTCTTTGGTTATAAATTCCTAAAAAATGTCCCTTTCTAATTTTCCTAGAGTATTTTTTATGATGGTACACTTTTTGCATCTGTACATCTCATCCATTTGGGAGTTTAACATAATACACTGCATACAATACTAATCCTAAGCCTATTTTCAGTCAAACTGCCTTACAGTTTTCATAGCAGATCTTGTCTAAAAGATTCCTTTCCCAACTAGTTTTTGTTCTTGGACTATTCTGATAATACCCTCCAGGTGTTCGTGGCTAATTTTTCCACTGATCAAAATTTCAATTTTAGTGACAGATCTACATATCATTATTATTTTCATGTAGTTTGATAATTGTTTTTTTTTGTCTATTATTACATATCTGTAAAACAACTAGACAGTGTTGATTAAAGAGAAATGAAGCAAAATAATTTTTTTATAAATTGATGTTACCATATAAACAAAAGTTATTAAACATCTATTTAAGTACACTGTCCAATACCACAAATGCCTTTAACTTTTTTTACCAATAATCTTGAGCTTTTGTGGTTTATCTCCCATGTCTCAAAAGTTACAAGTCAATATCAACTTCCAATCATAAGTTTTTTCTATTTACACACTATCAAAAATGAGGCTACCAATATCTACTGTAGTCTTCTGTGAAGTTACATTACTTGCAATATCACTTCTTCCAATACAAGTGAAACTAATAAATCTGCTCTTGTCTTCCAGTTGAAAGCATGACTTACAAATTTCTTCAAAGGAGAAAAATGAGTCCTGACAGAAAATGTGAGCAGCTGACATTCATCCAAATAGGGTGTACTGAAATAAAACTTCAGTTCCATTTAGTGAACTCTCAATTTATGATTACATTTTCATTCATATGGTTATAGAAAAGACAATTATAATATTCAATTTCTAGCATGCTGTAATTAAAAAATGTTAAAATAAAACATCTGACAAATTAGGTAATATATCCATACATGATTTGCTTGAACTATTTTTATATGTTTTCTTGATTTCTTCAAATTTAGAATAATCCATAAATGCTTTCACTCTGAATATGAAGCTATTTGCCAAATAATCATTGGTGAATACTTTCTCACTGAAGTAAAATTTAAATAGAGAGGAACCTATCACTAATATCAAGTTACATACAAAGATCAGAAGAAAAGGGAAAAAGGAAAGTTATAAAACTTCCTGGCAAATATAGAACAAATTTTAAGAATAAAACCTAAGTTATAGTACATGTAGCTTCATGCAAAAGTTTATGCATAAAGAATATGTTAACATAGCAATAATATAGAGAGAAAAGGGTCTCCCAAATAGTATAAAAATGTATATTTATATATATGTATATAAATGTATAAACAAGTATAAAAATGAAAATTTCAGAAATTTATACTCTTTTTCTTTGATTTTATGATGCAAAGGTTAAGAGAAAACTAAAACAATGAAGTATGTTGATATATTCTGAACAAAAGTGTGTTTTAAACAATAGACAAGGTATTTTAGGAACACAATAGGATAAGCTTAAAACAAACTACACTATATGAAACATGAAATAAAATAAATGAAATAAGGTTCCTTGGTGAATTCGATTTCTAAGATAATTTTATTCAAAAACCTTTAATAACTCAAAATCCTAAGAGCATATAGCTCCAAATCTTATTTAGTCTGTCTACAACATAAAATGTGTGACTTTGTAAAGAAATATTTGCCTACGGATAAGAACGAATAGAAAAAAAAAATCATGAGTATGTTCTACTTTCTATATTTTTGAAGTTGCAATGTAAAAACCATTACTTACCTTCTCAAGTAGGTAACCAATGACTAGAAAGCCTTTTCCACCCAGCATCTGTTCTTGCATGGCCACTGAACTCTTCAGCAATTCAACGAGGAATGCCAAAAGAGTCGCACTGTATACAAAGTATAGTTATATAGATAATGAACAAAATTGGATTTCAAGTCAATTTACATTTATACTATTATTTTATTAGAGAAAAGATGGTCAAATAACATTAAAATCCAACATAAAGTTTATTTTCCCACAATACCTTTCATTAAAAACAAAATATGAAAAAAATTACTTTCATTTTTTAAGTTTCTATAACAAACATTTTATATTAGATACGAACTGATTGTCCCGATGCCATGTTCAACAAGGAGAACAAAGAACTTTGAAACAAGTCCAAATACACACAGTTTACACACACACACACACACACACACACACACACACACACACACACACACACAAGCATACAGAGAGGTATACCCACTTTAAGCAAATCCAAACATATGAAACTCTGAATTTGTAAAAAAAATACAGCATCAGTGGTTGAATCCCTTTACCAAAGGCAACACTAAAGGCCTTCTTTAAAATTATAAGATATCAATGTGTTTAAGATATAAGTAGACATGACTTTTAAGGAAAGCCTCTATTGTCTAAAGTAGGATACATATATATATGAAAGAGGTAGAAATCATATTATGTTACATTATATGCACATACATATACACATACATGTCTTATGTGCATTCATTTTAGCAAAGAATATGAAAAAATTATAAAGATTTAAGAATGAAACGATTAGGTTTCAAACAAATGAAATGTACAAACATATACTGAAAAAAATACTTGTATTCAATAAATTTCATCAAGAAGTAACTTAACAAATTAACCAGAAAAAACAATTTTTCAAAAAAGATTGTTGACATATAAATGTATTAGGATCAATCATAAATATTTTGATCCTTTATGCTCTTACCAGAGAATTATAAAAATTAGTAATTTAAAAGAAAAGATTCACTAACATTGAGACAATATCCCACTTAAAATGTTTATTTCCATCAAATTCTATCAACTTGACATTCTATATATTTGAGTAAAAGAAGCTAATTAATTTGGAAATTAATTTTAAGTTAACAGTTAAATTTTCTATGTCCCATAATCAACATAAAATAAAATTTCATTATAGGATGAAAGGTTGAAAATTGTCCCAGAAATAAGACAAGCTATTAATTTTACTCTATAGTCATCCTAAACAAGAAAACATTTCATGCTGCTTTACAACTGCCATACAATGTACTCTGTTAAATTTGTGTTTAGTTAATATTAATCATGCGCAAAGTCAGACCTACAATCAAGGGTAGAATTAACGTCAAAATTAGGAAAATTATTAGAAAAGACAGAAAAGCTGATGATATATTTAATATGGATGAGATAAAAATACTATTGAAAAATCAAAGAGTCCTTTACCAGAAAATAAAATTTTATATACAAGACAGCAAAAATATTAGCTGGCCCTACAATATCAAACCACAAAAATTTAAATTACTACACAATTTTGAAATTCAGTAATATTTCTAGTAACTTTCTCCTTCAAAGTATTGATTGACTTCCCATAAAGACACAATAACAAAATAATCAAATTAAAGCTAATAAGGAATCACTTCCATTTAAATGAAACAAAGCAAAAAGGCAAGGGCACTTTACAAGTGTTAGCTTCTTAAATGCTACTGCCCCTAACACTTCTTTCTGAGTGACTATAAAGATCAGTAACACCTGTAGCATGTAAATTGTATGACTTCCTAACCAATGCATGTAACTCAGAGAAATGTGAATTAGAGATTTTCGGGGTAGGAGGTGGAAGGAGGTGAATATAGTTCCTAAATATTAATATTTCCAAAAAGAAAGACAAGGAAAGCCTCACAATGGTCCATCAAATAATTCAAAAAACTATATTGGATACTAGAGATGCCTCTCCTATGCAGAATCACTATAAAATTACAAGGATGTCATGGATTTCCTCATTTTGATTCATGACTAACTGTCCCTTCAAGCATCCAATAAATTAAATCTGACCTCCAAACACCATGGACTTTAATCACAAAGAAAAAAGCCATTAATTTCATTAACTCTTATCCCCAAATCTTAAAACTTAGCTAGCTGGAATATTAAAGGACTTCAACATCAATTAAGTCAGCAACTGAAAAGACGAATGCATTTACTAAGTGAAATCTTTCAGAACTTATAGATGCAACCAATGGACATATTAGCAATACCATATCATTTTAAAGAACCTTCAAAATAGGTTAGAGTTGACATGGTGGGAGTAAAAGTAATTAGATGGCCATCTTCCAAGAGGAACATTTTCAAACAGAATTTAACAAACTTACCAGTAACTAAAATTCATCGGTTTGCTGCAGGGCTCACATTAAACTTGCAAAATTCTGTGTACTGCCATACAAAATTTCTCTCCATTCTTGCCTATTTCCAACTCCCCTAGATACAAAGGCAAATATAAAGGATACTTCAGCCCATTCCTATACTCCTACATACCACTTCCTGTCTAGAACACATCAGGTCATCTACTGAGCAACTAAATATACATACCAAATAACAAGTATCCATGTCAACCAGAACTAATATAAGCATAATCTAGCATTCTGTTGAAAAGTATAACAATATTGGGAACTAATTTTCAGTGATGTTTTATCTAAAACAAACAAAAATGTATTAATTCTTATTTTATAAAATTGCTAAACTTTTCAACAGATAACACTATACTATAGTATATTTTGAAATAAAAATAAATTCTGCTTTAGGAATGCCCTTTCTTCTCACCTACCTCTTAAGGAATATGGATGACATTGATAATCTAACACTAAAATTTTCCTTAAAATATATGTTAGTGAATCCTAAAATCCTTAACAAATTACAATTAATTTAAGAAGTAATATTTCTCTGAAATTTCACACTTTTAAAAGGAAGATTTCTTGAGAATCATCAAGAAGACAAAATGACAATCCTCCCCCCAACTTTCTTGTTTATTGCCTCTGTCAATAGCTCACTAGCCTATTATTCATAGAAACTATTACCTTCCTAGCATACATGCAAAATACTCAGAAAACATTTAGAAACTATGTATAAACAAGTTCTTCTAATTAAACTCTGAGCTATATTTTGATGCTACAAAAAAACAAATAAATATGTATTCTTTAATAGTTATTTACAAATTACTTATGTAAATTATTTTATTGTTTAATATAATTACCAATGAGAAATGACTGATAAATTATATACATGGTAACCACAATATCAAGAACTTTAGGAAATGTTAACTTTTTATTCATTATATAAAACAAAATACTGTGAAAAACAATACATCTGGAAAACATTTTGAGTTAAATAAGAATAAATCAATAAGGTCATTAATAATATGAATAAAGTTGCTAATGGGCACAAAGTCTGTGTTTAACTTGCTTTTTGTGGTGCAACTGGCAAGTACTATTAAGAGAACACTTCAATAAATGCTATATAATTTTAAAATGGAGAGAAACTCAGCAAGATGGATTCTTATATTTGTGATCCCTCCTTTTTAAAGATATTTAGAGGCTTAAAGTCATTTTTAAGGCTGGTAAAACCTAGTAGCAACAGATAAATGGTCAGTGAATTCTTTAAGGACAGAATAAAAAGTTTCAAAGGGAATTCAAATACTGGCAAAAGGAAGAGAGGAAACACAATAATGCTTTACTTTGGCATATGCAGAAGGTTCAATTCACTTTAGCACTAATAAATGCTTTAGAAAAATTGTTCGGTATTGAGAACATATTCCACTTCTCTAGAACATGACAATGAAATGATCTGAGGAGTTATCTGATACCATCTATTCTACTCCCTGCTAAGAGCAAAACTCTTCCTAAATAAAGATATCAGCAACAAGAAAAAGTCAGCATGAAAGAAAGCATATAGGTCATAAAAAAGATAATTCTTAACCTAATTACCAAAAATCCTCTTGAAAGTTTGTAAAATTTTATTCTTTGACAGTTCAATAATTAAAAGAACGATTTAAAACAAGTATCAATAACTCTAGTTATAGGTGGTCCTCAATTTTATGAATACATCACAGGGGACCATACTGAAGACAATTACCTTAAACAAATTCACTACCAGAGGAAATATTTAATGCATTTGCTTTTGCTGTCCTTTCTTTAGACATGTTAATGCTCCTTAACAGTAAGGCTTATTTTTTTTTTTTTATATCCTCAGCACCAAGCATGGGAGGCTGGCACAGGTGCTCAGAGATTCTAAGTCACTGGGGTCAAATTCAAATAGAACGAGATCCCTACTGACCCCTACAGTGGCTTAAAAAAATCACAAATTAACAATGTATTATACTGTATTTTTATTTTATTTTCTTCAACATTTCCTAATAACATTTTAATGTAGTTCAGGATTACTCAGGAGTTTTGCAGGCGCTAAGTTTGACACCTCAGCTCTAGGCCCATTCTTTATCGGACATTTCAGGTACTTTAATCTAGAAATTTAAAGGATTGACTGACAAGGATTCCATGGTTGCTATCTTTTGATTCCAACAAGATACCAGATAGAATCCATGTTTCAGTAGCTGACCAGAACGGCAACAATCTACAAAGGGATACTGCATTACTTTTGCCACTGACAGAACTGCGAAAATCAAAATTTATATAGTCTTGATATTACAGATGGGTAGTTTGTTTTGCATCTCACAAAGACCATTTATCAATGTACATATGCCTGCTATGCTGCCATGTTTTAAAAGTCAGCTGCTTTAATATAATGAGAGATTGGATTTTTCAAAGTTATTACAGGGGATCACAGGATTATAGAATCATAGATAGACAGATTAGCACTGGAAGGGATGTTAGATATCCTTTATCCAACACTTTCATGCTAAATAACTAATTAAAGCCCAGAGGAAAGTGATTTGCCCAAAGTCATATTGGTAGTAAATGGGAAAAGTTGGGATGGAAACCCAGGTTCTGTGATTCTAAATCTGGCATTCATTTCACTATTCTCACAATTCTGGCAGGTTCAATTTAGTTGGAAAAGTTTTGACTATGAGCCCTATAATATACTACATTCAAAGGCAAGCCTAGGTAGATTTAGAACTCAACCCTAAATGACTGATCATAGGTAGTAGGCAAAAGGCTGTAGTTGGTGTTTGGGGGAGTTTTTTGGTTACAATATGTAAGAAATCCTCAACTCACAGAATAACAGTAGTATAGAGTCTAACTCCATACACTAAATCCATATACTAAGATGTGGAAGACTCTGCAATCTTCATCAGTGTAAGGATATTCACATAAATGAATCATAGACCACTAAATTATATGGAATACATAGTAGCTCTCACCTGGGGCTATCCTCTTCCAAAAGGCCTTGTGGACAACAATTACTTCTTACTCTTTTGCTCCCCCCTACCCAAACCTAAATGCTTCCCTTATCTCAGCTAGGCATTAGAAAAGCTAAATTAAATTAATCCCCACTAATGATAAACGACTCATATCTCATACTCTCTTTATCATGCCATTAATACTTCCTACTCCAAATTGCTAATTGGGAAAATCTGTAGATCTATTTTGGTGGGTGAGGATGCATTACTATCAAAGTTCATACATAGGCCTACTCCACTTAATATACCTGAAGAGAAGGAGGGGGCAGGGAATTACCTCTAATGCGCAACCCAAGCCTCAATTTCCAGAAAAGATTCCTGTATGAAAGGAGGACTAGTTTGAATATCTATGTAAAGACCACAACTACTACTGAACTCTTCTTTCTATGCAAGTGTTTTTCACTTGCAGGAAGAGTCAGTGATTTATTTCTATTTTCCCTTTGATTCTTGCATAGGATCTAAGCAGCTTAAATATTTTTAGCAAGCAACGGTCAAACATGAGGATGAGGGGCGCTTCCACAGCAGAGAGGGTGTTGTTTTGACTTAAGCTGAGTATGCCCCAGAACCTCAGTGACTGATTAGTCTTCATGTCTAACATCTATAGATGCTGTATTTCTTATCTAGTGGATTTCAAAATGTCCAGAGTATAGTTAATACTTCCTAGAAAGGAGGGGAAGGCAGTTAAGCCTGGTCACCAATAAATGGTTTCATCTACACTATGAAATTTAGGATTCTTCAGAGGAAGTTCAAGATGGCATACTGTTCTATAAAGTTACCACATAGAATATGCTCTCTAGATTCTTATTTCTTAGGCAAACCATAGTTTATCCCCAGGACTAGAACCTAATCTGTTCCTTTGGCTTCCTGGGAATTAAACTGTAGCTTACTGAATGATTCTGACAACAGTTTTATTTCCCTAGGGCATCAAAGAACCAACTCTTATTAAAGCCATTTCCAACCACAGTTCCATGGTGGGTTCCCCAGGATAGAAGGAAAAGAGGAATGGAATCAAAATATTTTGGCTACATTTTAGCTACAGCTTCTTCCTCTCTGAATGCCTATGAAGAATAATAATGATACTGTATATTATATGTAATAGATCACTCATACTGCAATAAAGTAAACAACAATTTGAGTGTTTCACTAGGAAAAACTACTAATTTTTAGTGCCCTAAATACAAAGAGATTAAATGAAATAAATTCTGTTCAGTATGTCTAATCTTCATAGTTTTTTGCCTCATGAAACAGTTATCTGATCAAAATTTCTAAAACAAGAGAAGGAATAGTGCTCTTAAGAGAAAAGAAAATACACATACAATGAATAAGCCAAGGTGGTACAGTGATGAACTTTCAGAACCAAAACAAAGCAAAACAAAAAACAAAACAAATCAACTGCCCCACCCAACCATTTCATTAGAATTTAGGAGGAAAAGTAAACAAAGATACCATCTGATTTAATTACCTATAATAAATTCTTGTGGACAAACAGCACAGTAGAAAAAAAATGCAAGTACTGGCTCCAAAAAAGTTAAATAAGGCAAGTAAAAAAGATTGATAATGAAAATACTTTTTAGAAAAATCATTCAGAACTGAGGATATATCATAATAAAAATAGATGCTAAAATAAAGTTAAGCTTTTAAAAAATAAAAAAATTAAACTAAGAAACTATTACATTTCCAACCTCAGTAAACTAAAGAACACTCCCCACCAATTTAAAAATGCACAATAAAATCCAGAGGAGCATAGGTCATTGAACAATAATATGCTACATAAATTTGAAAATAAATCATGCCATAAAACATGATTAATTTTTGAAAGAACTGTTAAGTGCAGAGAATAGAACGCTTAATTTTAAATTTAATTTTAAATTAAATTTAAATTTAAATAAGTTTAAGTTTATTAAATATTAATTTTTATTTTAATTAGTACTAATAAACAAGGGGGTTCTGGGAACCCCCCCCTTGAACTCTCCTTGAATCTTCCCATTTGATGAGACATTTGTCTGAGGCCATAAGCTTTTCATTGTGGCTCCCCCCAAATCTTTGTTACTAGCCTAGCCCTCCTCAGTCCAGCAACTTTCCACCCTTGATCCTCCCAAAATATTTATGCTCAAATCTGTTACACCCTAGAACTGGCCTAGCCCTCCATTGTCTGTCATCTCCAGGTAGACTCCAGGTACTTTCCACCCTTAATCTTTCATTACTGGAGTCTGACCTCATTTGACTCCTCCTTACAACCCTCGCCAAACTCCTCCTCTAGACCACCCCTAGATTCCTCCCATAACATTTCTATATATAAGATCCCATCTTGCCTCCACGAAAAAAATGCCAAAGAATTATCTAGCTATATCAGATGATTCAATTCTGGCCCACTTGTCCAATGCAAAAGTCACAGATACCGATGCTCCTAAAGAGTCTACCCATTATGGCAAACCTTTAATAAACTTTGCTTTTCTTTGGCTGAGTAAAGACTTGAGTAGAATTCATTCAACAGGACCCGGTGTGTTGGTCTTTTGGGGTCTCACACACCCATAAACCCTACTTCAACAGTATTAATTTAAATATTAGTTAAATGTCTACATTTAAAGTGGTTTGTGTATAAGCACTATGAGATTCAAAACTTCATAAATAAGAGTAAAGAAACAGAAAATAATAATTGACTTAAAAGACAGTATACCTATGAATGGGAAAGGTGAAAGCTTCTCAGCCTATAAGTTTTCTTGTGGGAGCAAGCCTGAGTTTAGGCTTCCCCTTTTTTTCCCCCTTCTTTACTACTGCCACATCAGCATTAGGCCTCTTGAGGAGTCTTTCAACCTCCACCCTAGTTTGTCACACTCTTATCAACATTAGACCCTTTAAGGGTTTTTCCAACCTCCACCCTTGCTGGCATTTGCCAAATAAAGGACATGAACAATACCCTAGTTCCCTTTCCACCTCCCAGCTAATAGGGGATAGTGGTGGGCTTCTTTGTTCCTTATCACTGGAGATTTTGCTCTCAGACTGTAAGCCTGCCTCCTAGCCAAAGGGAGAAGAGACAGCAGTGGGAGGCGGCTTGACTGCCTTAGGGTATAAATTCTTGTTCAGTCTTCTGTAACACTCTTCCTCTCCCTGATATGCCATGAGGAAAGAGAATGAAAATTACCTGTTTTTATCCTGAGAAAACTCCATGTTCTTGATTAAATTTTGAATGGGGTTTTCTACACTTAGATTTCTACATGCTGTCTCTCCATCAGCATCTGAGTGTCTATAGGACAAGGGTTGGTAGTTGTAAGCATTTAATAAATTCTTGGTGACTCGCTCATCGACCAATGAATACACAAAGAAGTTCCTTCTTTTACTCAAAAGTATTCCTCAAAGATTATATATCTCAGTGAATTTCTGTAAATTTAGTATTTTAGTAATAATAATAATAATGATAACAACAGTTAACATTTGCACAGTACTTATCAGGAACTATGCTAAGCATTTTATAATTCTTATCTCATTTGGTCCTTACAACAACCCTGAGACATAAGTCCAATTATTATCTCCATTTTACAGATAGGAAATTGAAGCTGAGAAAGGTTAAGTGAACTTACCCAGGGTGTCACAGCTAGTAAATAAATATCTGAGATCAAATTTGAACTTAGGTCTTCCTGATTCCAATCCTGGGACCCTTTCCACTGTGCCACCTAGCTGCCTCATTTTCAATCCACTAGGTGAGCTGGGGTTATTTAAAAGAGACTTTAACATTTCCATTTCTTTAAACTGAGAAATTATGCTTTAATTTCATCTATTCTGTAAATTTAGATTTCAGAATATTAAAAACAAGGTATTCGGATTCTTTTTTTTGTTTACATCATTCATTTCCATGAGATTTTGATTTACAGACTTTCTCCCCATATTACCCATACCCACCACCCCAAAACAGCGATCCCATTGTATATCGCCTCCCCCAATCAGTTCTCTCCTATATCCTCCCCCATCACCCTCTGACTTTAAAGTAGGGCAAGATGGATCTTCCTACCACAGGACTTGTATATTTCCCTCCTTCCTATTCCAACCCCTATTCCAAAAAACTACTTTGTGCCTGTCCCTTTATAAAGGTGTGTGCTTCTAACAACCCTCCCCCCCAACTTGCCCACTGCTCCATCCTCCCCGCTCTCATCCTCTTCCCCTCTACTCTCCTGCAGGCCAAGACATCCAATTTAGAGCATATATCATTCCTTCCCTAAGCCAACTTCAATGAGAGTAAGGTTGACCCTTTCCCTTTTGCCTTCCTGTTTTTCCCCTCCATTGTAACAGTTATTCCTTGCCTCTTCTATATGAGATGATTAACCCCGTTCTGTCTCTCCCTGTCTCCTCTCACACTATTCCTCTCCCACCTCTCAATTTCACCTTTAAAAATATTATCCCATCCTATTCAATTGATCCTGCACCCTCTGTCTATGTACACATATAAACAAACATTTATATATGTATTCATATGCATATATACCCTCCTTATATAGACATATGTGTATGTATACCTATATATACATTTATATTCCCTTCAACTACCCTCTTACTGAGAAAAATTTCACAAGTTATAATTATCATTTTTTCCATGTTGACATGTTTAAATAGTTTAACTTTGATAAGTTCCTTATGAATTCTTTTCCATATTTACCTTCTCATGCTTCTTGTATTTGAATGTCAAATTTTCTATTCAGTTCTGGTTTTTTATCAAAAATGCTTGGAAGTCCTCCACCTCACTGAATGACCATATTTTCCCCTGGAACATTATACTCAATTTTACTGGGTAGGTGATTCTTGGTTTTAATCCTAGCTCCCTTGATCTCCAGAATATCATATTCTAGGCCCTTCCTTTCCTTAGTGTAGAAGCTGCTAGATCCTGGGTTATCCTGATTGTGTTTCCACAGTATTCAAATTGTTTCTT
>JAQQSV010001006.1:0-40230 GCA_028646515.1 Pseudochirops corinnae
AACTTGTGAAACTTTTCTCAGTATGAGGATAGGTGAAGGGAATATAAATGTATGTATATATTTTTGTATACATACACATATGTCTATATAGGAGGGTATATATGCATATGAATACATATGTGAGTGTGGGTATTTATGTGTATGTAGACAACTGAATCTGAAGGAATGATATTTTAAAAGGTATGATTAAGAGGTGGGAGAGGAATAGAATGAGAGGAGACAGAGAGAGACAGAATGGGGTTAATTATCTCATATAGAAGAGGCAGGGGATAACTGTCACAATAGAGGGGAAGAACAGGAAGACAAAAAGGGAATGTGTCAACCTTACTCTCACTGAATTGGCTTAGGGAGGGAATGACATACACTCTAAATTGGGTATCTTGCCCTACAGGAGAGTAGGGGGGAAGGGAATGAGAGGAAGGATGATGGAGAGGAGGGCAGTTTGGGGGGGGAGGGTTGTTAGAAGCACACACTTCTGTAAAGAGACAGGGACAAAGTAAGGAATGGAACAAGTAGAGGGAGGGATAGAAAGGAAGGAAATATGGTAAGTGTTACACACAATATGTTCATTGTGGAGATGTGCTGCATAACTACACATATATGACCTGTGTTGAGTTGTCTGTCTTTCCAGTGGGGGTGGGTGACAAAGGAGGAATGAAAAGAATCTGGAATTTAAAGTTCTAAAATCAAATGATAAAAATATACATATTATTATTATTATTATTATTTACATGCAACTGGGAAATAGGATATACAGGCACTGGGATAGGGAGATCCATCTTACTCTACCAGAAGGTCAAAGAGGAGATGGAGGAGGATACAGGAAGGAGCAGAATGGGGGAGGGGGTATACAGTGGGATCGCTATTTTGGGGTGGCGGGTGGGGGAGAGACGGGGAGAAAATTTGTAACTCAAAATCTTGTGGAAATTAATGATGTAAACCAAAAAAATAAACAAAAGCTAATTAAGAAAAAAAAAGAAAAAGGAAAAAGAGAAGATCAATAATCTGAGCATGCAATGAGGAAAACTAAAAAAAAAAATAAGACATTAGGAATTCTAAAACAAATACAAAAGAAGAAATCTTGAAAACTGGAGAAATACAGTCTTGAAAAGAAAAAAGACTATGTGGGATTGAGGAACAAAACTAAGAGCTATTAAAAAAACTTTTAAAAATTAATTAATCTGATCAAGAAGAAATATCTATTACCAAAAAAAGAGAGCATGTCATCAATGATGTACATTCACAAAAGAGAGGAAATAAAGTGAATTATCTTAAATTACTATTGTCAATGATATTTCAACAAAAATGGATAATCATTAAAAATTGGATGAGTATCTATGAAAACATACAGCAAAACTAACAAAACAAGAAGGATATATTGAATAATGATCTCAGATAATGAAATTGAGCAAGGTATACATGAATGACCAAGATGGGTATGGGAAGGGGGAATTGACCCCCTCCCATGTTAATAGATAAGTGAATTTTGTCAAACATCTACCTATCAATTAATACTTATGCTACAAAAATTATTCTTAAAAATTGAGATATAAGGCATTCTATTAAACTATTAGATAAATATCATCCTAATACTCACTTCCAGTAAAGGTAAAGCAAAGAAAGAGACTTAACGGTCAGTTTCAAATAAAAAAAACAAATACCAATGAACAATTTTGAAATAAAATACTTCCAAGGCGATTACAGCAAGAGACACAGAACACAAACCACCACAATCAAACTGGATTCATACAAGAGGTTCAAGGACAGTTCAGCACCAGCAGAAGAATTAGCGTAATTACAGATATAATCAAAAATAAAAAGAAGCAATGAAAAGTACATGATTATTTCAACATATGCAGAAGAAAACTTTAGACAAAACGCAATACTGTTCTAGCCTTATTGCACGTTACTCTCTTTCATACACCATAAGCCAGTCCAACTTGCCTTATTCATGTTTCTCATATGGGACACTCCATCTCTTATCTCTGTATCTTTGCATTGCCCCTCTCTCATTCCTGGAATGCACTCTCTTCTCATCTTTGCCTCTTAGAATTTTTAGTTTCTTTCAATGCTCAGCTCAAGCACCATTTTCTACAAGGAAGCCTTTCCTGATACCTATCCCCAAGTCACTAGTGCTTTCCCCAAAATCTAGGGAATCCTCATACCTCTCTCAAAAAGATCACCTTACACTGTGAATACAGATACCAGTCACTCATTAGTGACAGAAAGATAAATATCACACGCTGACCCCAAGCCACTCCCATTTTTCCCACTCTCCAAACTGGTTAAGATTTTTGGTGGGTTTTGTTCATTTGTTTTTAACTGTGAGTACACCTCAACCCTAAGCACCCGTTAAAAGTATTTACAGTAAATTATTACCTTGGTCAATATAGTGGTTACCTCCTTTAATTTTCTTTCTTTAGTCTCAACAGTTTGACAACTCCACAGCCACACCCTACTTCCCCTTCTACGTGGTACCAACTTTCTATTTTACCCAGTTAGCCTTAACGGCCAATCTACTCCAATTGTTCCACTTAATTTTTTTTTTTTTTTTTTTTTTTGCGTTTTTGGAAGGGGAAAGGCAAGGTAAGTAGGGTTAAGGGACTTGCCCAACTTATAGCTAGTAAGTGTTAAATGTCTGAGGTCGAATTTGAACTCAGGTCCTCCAGACTCTAGGGCCTGTGTTCTATTCACTACACCACACAGCTGCCCCTCACTTATCTTTTCTTACTTACATTGCTTGTCTTGCCTGCTACTTTCTCTCTTCTTGCTCTTCTTCTTCAGGTTCTTACTCTTGATACTCCTTGATCCTTTTGGATCTTTCTCGATCTCCTCCATCCTTCTTTTACAGAATCAGGAAAAAGACTCTAAACCAGAGTCTGTATTTGGTGACTATCTCCTTCAAATTTTCTTTTATTTTCCTCAGATTTCACCAGTTTTCTCCTCCCTAACTCAATCTCTGTTCTTCTTGGCTAGTTCAATCCCTTACAAATAACTCTGAGTGATTTTAATAGCTGTTGTCCATACTGGGAACACTCTCCCTCCTCATCTCCATACCCAAGCTTCCCCAGTTTCCTTCAAGTCTCAGCTAAAGTTCTACCTTCTGCTTGAAGCCTTTCCCAGCCTTGCTTAATCTTAGTGCCTTCCCTCTGAGTCTGCTCCCAAATTATCTACTATATATGTCGTTTGTAAGTAGTTGTCTGTGTGTCCCCCATTAGTCCATGAGCTTCTTGAAAGCAGCGACTAGTTGTTGTTTGTATTTTGTTTGGTTTGGTTTTGCCTTTAGGTATTTTGGTAGATGCTTAATAAATGCTTGTTGGCTATTTCTTGCTTCTTCCTTTTTTGGCTCAAGTCTTTATTTTTTTCTAATTCCTTTACCCATAGTCTTCATTTATAGAAGAAGCCAGAAGAAGAATTAATAGATGGTTTAAGGAATTGCCATGGCAAAGCCATCATCATCAGCATCACCATTTACCAGTAGCCAATTTTACAGAGATGGATCTCTCTGAGTTTTTCAAGGCTGGTCCTCACACCACAGACATATCACCAGGCTTGTACTGGAAGTATTTTCAGCTTGGTAGAGAAAAGACAAAGAAAAACCAATGAACTGTTGCCCCTATATGATAGGTATGAGACTTTTCCTACAGATACATATCCTCGGAGGAAGAAAGAATTCTTAATGCTTCAAGAAAAGATTGCAAAGATTCATTCAGTTGACACTAGTAGACTGAGCAACCAGCAGTGGTCAAATGAAGATATTATAAGGACTAATAACTCCCCAAGGGGATACAAAAACACATATGTTATCCTGGCACAGAGCACGCTTTCAATGGCATGTGGCAAGCATATGGTGGAGTCACTTTAATCCTCAGACCTGACAACAATTACCCATTTTCCTGATTCAGGAAAGGAAAAATAACATGACCCGAGGAACATTCAAAAGTATTAGAAATTTTAAAGTTCTGGGAAAGAAACTGAAAACTTCACTGATACTGTTGATGTTTACTACTAGCTAAAAGGAGAAGTTTCATAAAAGAAAGGTAAATTCGGAATTAAGCCAGTTATTTAAAAAATAATGGAGTTTAGATTTTGGGGCCACAATTTAAAATCTAGGAATGGTTGGCTATAGATCAGCAACAATGTACATCTCATAGTCTGGTTAAGAAAAATACCCCCGACATATTTGATTAGAAATATGTTGATCTGCTTTAGACAGTTCTACATCATAAATGGAGGAGACAGAAGAAGAAAATCATAAATGCACATCTGCAAAGTAAGCTATTACAGTGATGAGCTGATACACCATAAGAAGAAGACAAAAAGTGGGCAGCATTAATAATTCCCAAGAGGACAATGACAGATTCAAGTATATTCACTCAGGCTCATAAAAGATCTAAAAACCACATTAGGTATGGATCTTTGCAAGGAATGGGAATGTTTAACCTGAAGAAAAGAAAATTAGTCACAGAAAGGCAGGATGTCATGGATAGTGTTGTACTCCAACTCAAAAAGATCTCAGTTCAAATCCCACTTCTGAATTAGCTGTGTGACCTCACACTCTCCAAGCCTCAGTTTCCTGATCTGTAAAATGAGGGGACGGGACCATAAGGTCTCTAAGGGCCCTTGCAGCCCTAAGTCTATGATCCTCTGATCTTAGAAGGTTCTCCACCTTCCTAATCCTACGATCCTTTAATACAGGTCCTCATGTTGTGGTGACCCCCAACCATAAAATTATTTTTGTTGCTACTTCATAACTGTAATTTTGCTACTGTTATGAATCTATCTGATATGCAGGACGTATTTTCATTGTTACAAATTGAACATAACCCACAGGTTGAGAACGGCAATATAATGGATGTGAGGTTTGAAAGCATAATTAGACTAGTTCTGTTAGTCCACAGAGGGCAGAACAAGTACCAGTCAGTAAGAATTTCAGAGTTAGATTTCAGGTTGATAGATAGAAAAACTTCCTGACAAATAGCAATTGCTGAAAGGAGAAAGGAGGGATTCAAGAAAGGAGACAGCTAGGTGGCATGTTAGGTAGAAACAACAGACTTAGAATCAGGAAGACTTGAGTTCAAATCTTCCCTCAGTTGTATGGTACTACGCAAGTCACTTAATCTCTGTCAGACTCAGTTTCCTTATCTATAAAATGGAGATAATAAAAGTACCTCCCTCACAGGGTTGTTGTGAGAACCAAATGGAATGAGATGTCTAACGTACTTTACAAACTTTAAAGCATTATATAAATGTGAATTATTATACTCAAGAAGCAGTGGGTTCCTCATCATTGGATGTTGTCAAGTAGAGGACTTGATGACCATTTGGTAGGGATATGGTTAAAAGGATTTATACTCAAATTTGAGTTGAGATCCCCTCTGGGATACCTTTCAGCCTAGACTGTCTTTGACAGTCTAGGCTAACTCCTTTGCCATGATCAGAGACTTAATGGGCTTTAGTGAAGAATATAGTTTAATGTTTTAAATGTTCTTTTTCATAAATATTTTATTTATGTTAAGGACTATTCATTGATTATATAAGGCATTTTATTTAGCGTATGTACATTTGTCTTTGTCCTTTGTTTAAAAAGAAGACCATGACATCAGGGAAATGATGACATGACTTGCAGTTGACTTTGATTTGAGTGAGAGAGGGCTGTGCAAGGTCACCAGCCTCACTTTCTCCTCCACAGTCATCTAGATTCAGTGACCTGATATTCATCAAGATGTTTGGAAATGACCTAGGATTCAACAGGAGACCCTGGCCCTTTTAGGCTGAGGCCTTTTCAGGTATTCACTTAGAGTGAGGTAAGGTCCAGTTAGTGAATAGACCTCTTTAAGAAGTGAGTCAAGGGATGGCCCCTTTAGTTGGAAAA
Organism: Pseudochirops corinnae; assembly: GCA_028646515.1. Taxonomy (NCBI): domain Eukaryota; kingdom Metazoa; phylum Chordata; class Mammalia; order Diprotodontia; family Pseudocheiridae; genus Pseudochirops; species Pseudochirops corinnae. The sequence continues at coordinate 5,876 of JAQQSV010001006.1, forward strand.
AAAAAAAATCAAGGTGGGAGGGGAAGACCCTCAGACTTGCTGTTCCAAAGAGAAAGTTACCATTGTCATTCACTATAAGTCATGAAGTTCCAAAATACAGCTATTAAGTATTGTTTGGGCAGGGACCTATTGTGGTCCAATATATGAGCTTCAGAGTGAACAGGGTTGAAGGAGAAGAAAGAAAGAAAGAAAGAAAGAAAGAAAGAAAGAAAGAAAGAAAGAAAGAAAGAAAGAGGAAGGAAGGAAGGGAAGGAGGGAGGGAGGGAGGAAGGAAGGGAAGGAGGGAGGGAGGGGAGGAGGGAGGAAGGAAGGAAGGAAAGAAGGAAGGGAGGAAAGAAGCAAGGAAGGAAGGAAGAAAGGAAGGAAAGAAGGAAGGGAGGAAAGAAGGGAGGAAGGAAGGATGCTTGACTAATTTGTTGAATACATAGGAGAAAGGCAAGATAGGGCAATTACAGTGAGTAAAAGGCAATCAAAAGTCCCACTTCCAAATTAGAGGTAACACAAAGGAAGATTAGGCCTCCAAAGTTTCATCAGATTAACTAAAATCGATGGTCCAATTCCTTCACTTGGTAGGAATGTCTTAGGCCACTAGTGTTCTAATTCTACACAGTCAATAAACATTTATTAAGCACAAACTATGTACTAGGCATTCTGATAAGTGCTGGGGATACAAAGAAAGGGAAGACAGCCTTGGCTCTTAAGAAGTTCAGAATTTGATGGGAGAGACAACATACAAATAATTATGCATCAATAGGCTATAAACAGTATAAACAGGAAATAATGAATATGAGGAGGGTCCTAGAATTAAGAGAGGTCAGGAAAGATTTCCTATGCTGTTGTGTGTAACCCTGGGCAAGTCACTTCACCCTGTTTGCCTCGGTTTCCTCATCTGTAAAATGAACTGGAGAAGGAAGTGGCAAACCACGCCAGTATCTTTGCCAAGAAAACCCCAAATGAGGTCCTGAAGAATTGGACACAACTGAAATGACTCAATAGCAACAACAATGGTTTCCCACAGAAGATTGGATTTTAGCTGGGACTTGAAGGAAGCTGGGAGGTAGACATGAGGAAGAAGAACCTTCCAGGCATGTGGGACAGTCAGTGACAATGTCTGGAGGTGAGATAAAATGTCCTGTTCATGGAAAGCAAGAAAGCCAGCATCACTGGATTACAGAGTATACATTCACTTACTTGGCAGGATAGGGTCCATTAAAAATGAAGAACTGTTTTATCTTTCATAGCCTGGTCCATAACATCCATTTATGATTTTTTTTTTTCCATTTTTCTCTTTACTACTGTTTAAAAAGGAAAGTCCAGGTCTTACTTGGAGAGAACATGTTCACAGACTAGTAAGTGGGGAAAACAATATGACTTTGAGACAATGAGACTACAATCATTTTCCTATGTATTGTCTTGTTATAGTAATACATTTAGGGAACTAAATGCTCATGTTTCTTTCTGTGAAATTAAATATTGATCAAATAATGGAGAATCTGTCTTTTCTTATTTCAGGACAGTCATATCTCCTGATTAGGATTTGCCTCTTCTTAAGGTCCAGTTAGTGTCTCATAAATTTGAATTTTGTATTATTAATTCCGTCACAAATTTTACATTGGGAATATTGTTAAGACAGCATAAGACATATATTGTCATTTATTTAATAATGATACAGTGTCATAAGAGAATCCTGTCTCCTATCACCAACTGAGAAAATCAAGAGAGGTGTCAACTCTAATCTGGCTCTTTAGCTCCTCTATTAAAAAGGAGGAAGCACAGTGAAAGATTTAAGACAAACAAAGGAATTTCTAAGTAACTTGGAAAACAGGAAAAAGAAAAAGAAAAAATTACAATGCCTAAGAAGGAAAAGGGAGAAGAGAGAAAATCTGTTGTTGTACACTTGTTTCTGACTCTTTGTGATCCCATTTGGGGTTTTCTTGGCAAAGATGCTAGAGGGGTTTTCCATTTCTTTCTCCAGTCCATTTTACAAATGAGGAAACTGAGGCAAACAGGGTTTAGTGACTTGCCCAGTGTCACACAGCTAGTAAGTGTCTGAGACCACATTTAAACTCAGGAAATGAGTCTTCCTGACTCCAGACCTGGCACTCTATCCACTGATACCACCTAGATGACCTTCCCATTTAATTTAGTGGTCAACTATGGAGATGCTTGAACTGGGAGAAGGGGAAGGTATCTCTTCTCTTCCTAACCTGGACAACCAGTGCTTCTCACAAGATATGTTCAAAACTGAGGTTATCCTCTTCCCCCCTCCCCAATCTGCTACATCTTCTGATTTCACTTTTGCCAGTATCGCCATTATTTCCTTAGCCATCTTCCTATATTCAGTACCTTGAAATTATCTTGAGTCTCACTCCCTCTCCTCTGTTATATCATGCTTTGCATAGTCTGGTCAAACTGACCTTCATATGGAAGGTTCTTCATATACAACATTCTACCTCTTATCTCTTTGCCATTGCATAGGCTGACCCCCAATGTCTGCACTGAAGTGAAAAGATGATTTACTCTAGAGTCAAAGGACCTGGGCTCAAATCCAGCTTCTGATTCTTGTGATCCATATGACCTAGGGCAAGGGAAGGCCTTTTTCCTAATCTGTAAAATGAGGGTATTAGACAAGATGGGCTCTGAGGTTCCTTCTGGTTCTAGATCTATGATGTTTCTGTGACTGTCTCACCACAAAATTGCCTTTTATTTAGTGTGTGTGTGTGTGTGTATATGTGTGTGTGTGTGTGTGTGTGTGTGTGTGTGTGTGTGTGAGTGTTGTCTCCCTCATCAGTTGAACACAAGCTTCTTAAGGTTAGGCACTGTTTCATTTTCACTCTCTCGGTCTCGTATCTCCAGCACGGTTCCCGGAACTTAGTATGCATTTGGTATAAATGTTTCTTGTTTGATTAGTTATACTATTGAAGTAGCCTGCCGACAGGCCTTCCCTCCTCAAAACTCTGTGCCCACCAATCCGCCTTCATGGACTGCCAGCTATTTTTCTTACACATACTGACCATGCCAGATATCTGCTCTGAGTCATATCCTGAGTTGAGTTAACATTCCTTTGCCCTACCATGTAAGGTCCTGTACAATCTGCTGACCTCTGTCATTTCCATCCCTATATCATGTTATTTCCCTCCATGCACTCTTTGTCCCAACCCCATTCCATGACCTACTTTCCCCTCCCTTTATTCATTGTTCCTCATGCATAGGAGACCCTCCCCTCCCTCTCCCATAATGAATTTCTGTCTGTTATTGTTTCAGTTAAGTCTGTGAGAGACATCCTTAGTCTACGAATAATCAATACTCATTGGAAAGTCAGGAAGGTTTTCGTTACATTTATTTTACATTTATTCTTCTCTGAATAAATGGATAGCTCCCTTAATGGAGTACAAGGACTCAGACAAATGTGAGCCTTTCTATGCTGCTTCCATTCAAATGTCCTGTTTTGTTCTCCACTGGCTCGGTGTAACCTCCTGAATAGCCCATGTCATGGCCCCTCGAACAGCTCCTCTAGCATGTCTACAAGCTTCTAACCCCCTACCTGATCAGAAGCCTGGGTGGGCTGGATCACAGCTCTGACTGGAACCACCCACCTCTGACCCACATTCTGCTATCACTCAAAGAGAGGAATACTTTTACATATTTATATATTTAATTTAATTTTTAAATACTTTTAAAATAACTTTTAATACAAAATTCCTCCCATTATTTCCCATATGTCCAACTATATGACCCCATTGGAGGTTTTTGCTGAAAAGATAGTGGAGTGGTTTACAATTTGCTTCTCCAGCTCATTTTAGGAGGAAACTGTGACAGAGTTAAGTGACTTGCCCAGGGTCACACAGCTAATAAGTATCTGAAACCAGATTTGAACTTAGGAGGATGAGTTCTCCTCACTCCAGTACCAGCACTCTACCCACTGCAAGCTAACACAAATGTTACCTTTTCCAGGAGGCCTTCCAACACTTCCTCCTAATGGATGATACCTTTTTCCCCCAGAACACTCTTCTTACTCCTCTCATGTGCATTTATGTGTTATTTTTCAATAGCCGCTTTTATATGTAACATATCCACCTAGAAAGCAGGAAATTGAAAAGGTTTACTAGAAAATAAGCTCCATGATGGCAGGCCTCACATCTTATTTAAGCTATATAGGCCCTCAAGGCCTGACACATTATTCTGTACAAAACAGGCTCTCATTATTCATTGAACTGAATTGATTATGTGTACAAGAAGTCTTAATGGTAAGGGGTAACTTTTACTTCCTGTTTAGTTCTGTATGTTTTCCCTCTTATAAGTCCTGAATCAGTATTTTACTTGGGTCCCCAAACAAATGTTTCTATTAAGAAATATTGCAAATTCTAGCTCCATGTAGTAATACTGTTATTTGAGGAAAATATGATTTGGTTTGAAATAAAGTATTTTATTTGTTGGCCCTAAGAATAGGCACTATATTTACTGTAATATAAAAATTGTGATAGGAGGAAAAAATTCTGTATTGTTCAACATGGAATGGTGGCAGCGAGAAGACTGGGCATAAATCACTTTGCTCATAAATATATGTTTATCTTATGCCATTCTGTTTTCCCATTGTGAATTCCTACTTGTTACCTGAGACCTTGTACAGTTAATAGCTTGAATAAATCCTCTCATATGTAGGGTGGTTTCAGTCTATAATCCAGAAGTAGGTAAATGACAAAAGAATGTCAACATTAATCTTGCTTTTTTTAAAAAGTTGTTTCTAGGAAACATGTCAAATAGATTTAGTTAAAAAACTATCAGCTCAAGGCAACAGAAAAGAGTAACTGAATTAAGAAGAGCAGTTAGAGCTTCCAGACCTTTAAGAAATAGCCAAGGGAAAGTGTAGGACATATAAGTGTTCTTTTTCAAGTGTTGTTAAGAGTTGTGAACCTCATGAGATAAAGAGATATGGATAGAAACTGGGCCTCTGATTTCTGTGGCCTACAGAATTTCCAGTGAGAAGTTTCCTTTGTTAATGGAGGGTGGTACCTTCTCAGCACATTCTAGTCTTGGAACATTGCCTAAGAGCATGGAGAAGTTTAAAAAAATACATAAAATCCACTAATGCTGATGAGAGTCATACTTTTATGAGTATAGGTAGTTTGAAGTTTGGCCTTGGAGTCAGGAAGGTATCCATTCTAGTCATGGTTGCATGAGACCATGAGCAAGTTTGCTTTTAGGCAATTTTCTAAGATGGGAGTTCTTAACATTAAATTGTGTTTTAAGTATTTTGTCTTGTTTTGTTTTTAATACTTAGGTAACCGTATTTCAGTATAATTGGTTTCCATTATAATCCAATTCATTTTATACACTTTAATCACTGAATGGGCATTGCCTCAGTCAAAGTGAGACTTGTTAAAGACCTTAGTTTAAAAAGGCCAAGGTATTCCACTGTATCCAGGGCCATTTCCAGTCATCCTGATCTTTATCTTGCCATTGGACCCAGATGGCTCCAGAGGAGAGAGTGAGGCTGGTGACTTTGCACAGCCCTGCCTCAGATAACCCACTTCACTTGCATGGCATGTTATCGCCAACCTGATGTCATAGCCCTCTTCAAAAACAAAGGCTAAATAACAATAACACATTTATGCACTTGTTCTAAGGAGTCTGTGGGCTTCACCAGATTGCCAAAGGGTTCCATGACCCAAAAATGAGCTAAGGCCTCCTATTCTAACACTACAAGTTCTAGACTGACTGATCTGAATAGGTGGATGGAATTTTAGCACCTATGACATTGGAAGTCCAGATGAAAAAAGTCCAAACCTCACTCCGATGTCTTATCACAGGAAGGAAATAGCCCTGGGCTCTTGAAGTCTATTTTTAGGAGAATACCAACTCTATCAGGTTCTGCCCACAAGGAAAAACTTTCAGTAACATTTTAGCAACAGACTATGTCCTCAATCCAAGGAACAGTCCAGGTATGGCTCAGCACATTCAGATTGGTCGTCAAGCAGAGAATTGCATGACCTCACTGAACCATGAAATAGACAAAAATGAAAAATTATTCTTAATGCAGCATCACCTTCGGCTTCTGCTGTGATGTTGACAAAGTGGTAGGAAAATACAAAACATGATTAGGGTTATACAGTTCTTAGGCCATCCACAAACACCAATTTAGTAACTGATATGCTAAATTTGTACAACCCCTTTTGTCAGAGGTTCTATTCTAACAAAACAAGAGACTGTTTTTTGTTTATCTAAGTTGTTTCTCAAACCCTGATGGATACTATCTTATTCTCCTCTATGTGTAGTTACCACTCTTCTTATAAGAACAGGCTCATAAAACTTCAGAACAGAGTTTTATTTATGTAACAGATCTATAAAATAATTAATACTTTATTACTTAAATTGATTTAAAATTAATTTATTAAACTTTAATTTATTTATTGGTTAAAATAATTGATTATGCAATAATTTATGTAATAAGTGATAAAGGAAGGATTTACATCTGTGTTCACAGAGGATGAAGTGAGTTTTTCCACCTCTGCTCGACTAAATTCTTATTAGGGACCAATTATGGTCCCTATTTACTTATAGTACTACCCTTGATGGGATTCTAGGAAGGAGAAAGGCCTTCCAAGTTGGTCCTCAGGCCTTGACTGCCTCTTGGCACTTCTCTTTGTCAGTGCCCCCTCTGTTCTGCTGGTACTATCTTCTATTCCTGAAATGAGTTGTTGGCACTTGCCACTGGTTCTACATTCTACTTCTGCTAGTTGTCAGGTCATGGGTCTTTCTTCTTTCTGTCATTGTCCTCACCTCTACTTTACTGCTCCTTGTTCTTTGGTTTTCTTCCCCAAAATGGTGTTTATTATTTCCTTTCTAGAAGCCACATTTTGAGCAGCTAGATTATATGGGAATTATTCTAGAGCGTCAACTATTATAGCTCCTTCCCGCTTCCAGATCATCAACTGCCTCTAGGCTACTTTAAACCTTTAACAATTTTATACCCAGTTCCCATAATGCTATGCCCCTCCTAAAAGGTCTTTTTGTATGCTTATGAAAATGTTTCTTTTTCATCTACCACAGAACTGAACAAAGATACCAGAAGTTGTGGACACTAGAAGAGGAGTTCCGCCCAAGAAACTAGCACAAATGCAAGCAGACAAACCAGAAAACCTTGGTAGTATTACAAAGAAGTGCCCTAATTAGAGAAGCTTTAGGGAGTACAGAGACCACCTGGCACTTTGAACAATGAAGCCTCAGGGTTGATAGAGACTGTTTATCAACCTGATAAAGGAAACCTCAGGGAATGGGCACAATACCACCCAGTTCTCTCATCAGGGACAGTCAGCTAGAGAAGTCTGACTAGGGACACTGAACTATACCTGCACTCTTGGCACAGCCACACCAAAGGAAGTAGAAGACAGGATTGGGTACCCAGGAAAAGTCAGGTCAAGAGCAAATAGGTCCTGACCACCTATACGAGAATATAGGAGAAAGCATAACCTAGCCCTGTGCAACAGCAATCACCTTAGCATACCCAGGATGACTGCTAGCACAGGTTCTTTGATCTGCTTTACTAAAGGAAAGCAACTTTAAAGGGTTCAACAATCTTTAATTAAACACATACATACACACACGTGAGTATATGTATATGCATATGTGTATATATGTGTGTGTGTGTGTGTTTGTGTGTATGTATGTATATCATTAACTTACTTCAGGTAAAAAAGTCACCCACTTGAACTTCAAAAAATAAAAAACAAAAATTACAAGCAGACAAGAAATACGGACAGAGAAAATAACACAATTCAACAGACCAACAAACAGGTCTCCTAGCTGTCTGACCATTGCATACATACATAGATAGTTACCATAGAGAGAAGAACCAACATCTGGGTTTTCAAAGCCAGGAGGCTCAACAGCTACCCAGAGTCTCATCTGGCCAAATCACATAATTCTTCCCATAAGTGAGCCCCAAAGCAAAACCTCACCTCAGAATATACATACTCTTCTTCAGAGTCAGAGAACATCACAATCTTCATGACCCACTGCCTAATTACAAAGTAATAAAAAGTGTGGGCCTTCCTGAAAAACAAGTCTTCCCCCCAATCAAGCCTCTGCTGTTGGGTTCCACTTGAGGCCCATTAAGGGGCAGGGAAGATCTTCAAATTCCCTAGGCCTATTAAGGGATAGGGAAGATCTTCAAATTCCCTTACCAGTACACCCTGGTATTAAATTTCAAATTAAGAATTGAGAATGAGATATATGAGTAAACAGAAGAAGATATCAAACGCTCTAAAAAAATATTATATTAAGAACTATCCAATCTTCTAGTCTGTTTACCCTCACTGGGAAATAGTCCCAGACAAAGAAAAGAATTTGTCCACGACCATCCAGGAAGCAAAAATCCAGCATTGAATCCCAGATCACTTGACTCCAAATCTGGTGGGGTTTTTGTAGCTTATCTAGTTTCCTCATTGGTGGGGGTGATAGGTCTTACTGTACAGAGCACTGGGCCTGGAGTCAGGAAGATTCATCTTCCTGAGTTCAAATCTGGCTTCATACACTTAGCTGAGTGCCCCTGGGCAAGTCACTTAGCCTTGTTGGCTATGGTTTCCTCATCTGTAAAAAGGAACTGGAGAAGGAAATGGTGAATTACTGCAGTATCTTTGCCAAGAAAACCCCAAATGGGGTCACAAAGAGTCAGACATGACTGAAATGACTGAACACTACCACCTCCACCTTCCACCCTTTGATGGAATCTTCTGTACACATCATCCCTTACAGCAGCAGGATATAGTGGAAAGAGGAATAAATTTAATCAGAGGACCCAGGTTCAAACTTTCAATTTCTAAATTTCCTGTTCTCTTCTAATTAGCTCAAGAAGGACTCTTCCCTGAACTAAGTAAGTCAGTGATCTGAGAGGGCAAGGAATCCTTTATAGATCTGCCTTGACCAGATTAGGGTGATGATCAGACCAAGAGAAGGAAAATAATTCTATACTACCATTACAGATATTCCCAATATCTATAATAATGTAAATGAAAAAATGAAAAGGAATCTTGACTATGAGTCATAGTGATGATCCATCTTGGCCCTAAAAAACAGAAGGTGAATGATATTGCTATCCCTATCTATTTATTTAGAGAAGTAAAGGACTGTAGGTGAAAATGTACTACATATATCTCATTCAGATGAGTTCACTGTGATGTTGGTTTTATTAACTTGTCTAGTTGAGGGGTGTTAGGAAGTAGGTATATAGAGAAATGAATGTGATGTAGAAATAAAAGATATAAATGAGATATTTAAAAAGCACAAAGAAAATGTGTTTCAGGATCAAGACAAGAAATGTAACAGAACAAATGTTTTGTGACAGTTTAGAAGCTTCATGCCTCTATATCATGACTCTTTTCTTCCAGAAGAGATTTTAAAGGCAATGACATACTTTGAATATTAAAGAACAGTCATACACAAAAATGAAATAAGCTACACTTCAACATAAACAGAATGGATGTTTACAGATATGGGAGTTGTTTCTAAATCAATTATCTGTGTGTAGTTAGGGCATTGATTGCTTTGGGAAAAGTTCAAACTGTGACACTGTGTGAGAATAGCCATCTGTAATAGTAATTAATTTAAATTTGAGGACCCCTTTTTGTTATGTCAAGTAAGGAGGTACTTAGCCCTTAGTAACTAATCAAACCTCTGTGAAAGAACAGAAGGTGTGAACTCTGTCTCCTGTTGCTGACATAACAGGAAAGGGTCAGCTGAAACAGGAAGCCAACATGCGTGTATATATAAGAAAAGCTCCAGAGAGGCACATTCAGAATTTTCTCCTGACAAGATCCTGTTGGAAGAAGATGTTCTGCTGAGAGATCTAATGAAGGCTGAAGTTGCTGCCAGGAAGGCTGCCTGGAAGGCTGAAGTTGTTGCTGCACCTGGAAGGTCAGTGTTGCTGCTGCTGCCTGAAAGGCTGAGATTTCTTCTGGGTCCTAGGGCCAGCCAAACTGCTGGAGGACTGAGGGAGAATGACCAGGATGCTAAGACTTTGTTTATGGCTTGGTTGATCCTTGAATTCCCAGGAACAGAAATTGTAAAGGTTTTGAGATGTACTGGACCCTGTGAACTTCAGTGTATAGCAGGAACTGCCCAGAGGACTGGATAAGGACCTGGGAGCTGTCTGCCTCTGAATCCAGGTAACTGGTGGATTCAGGTAGGAGCTGGGACTGTGGAAGGGGATCCAGGGGATCTGAGAAACCACCCTTAGTCAAGATGAAGAAAAGATCTTTCCTTGGATATTGGATGCTGTGATGATAACATGGTTTACTGGTGACCTAGGGCTGGGGTTTTTTTGTATTTTCTAAGGATTGTATTTAGTGATTAGCAATACTTAGTAACTGATTGCTAAATAAGTGACTGATTAAGTTCACCTAGTTGCCCCATGAGTGGAAGACTGACTTTTACTCTGAGATGATTGAACGACTAAGTAAGCAGGCAAACCTCCTTAGGGATACCAGATGATTGTTCTTTTGTTCTTTGTTCTAAATATTGTGACCGTTTTGGTGAAAACTATGTGGCCATTTTAATGACAAGCTATTGTGAACACCATATTGTGATTTTCTGTGATAAGATGTAATGTTGTGAATACTGTATCTTGATTTGTTGTGAATGTTTTGCTCTGATTTGTTATTTAATAAATGGAGTGTTCACTATACTGTGTAATCAGAACCTTAAAAGCTATTCACAGTAGCATTCTTCTGGAAAGCTGCTCGTGCATGGCATTACACCATCTCAACCTAACCTGAAGGGAAAAAAAAGGACATACACAAAAGATAAAATATTGACCTTATCCCAATTGCTTGAGAAGTTTAATCGGGTCAAAGTACTCACTGCAAGGACGAAAGATCAAAATATATTAAAAACCGTGTCCACCAACAAAACTATGTTCTAATGAAGCAAAGATATGACAACAAAGGACAGCAAAAGTTTGTAATACAAGATCATATTTTAAAAACTTTCAAGGGTAGAATATACCAGCTTAGCACTGGTATATTAACTAGGTAAGAATGTCTCAACTAATCCATCAAAAAATATTTAGCCAAAACTAAAGTCTTTGGGAGCCATTGGATGAAGTGAAATAATGCCAGACAAGAAGTCTATATCAACAAGCTGGAAAACTTTTTCATAACTGCATATATCAACTATAAATTTTCAAGTAATTGGAGAAGGGAGAATTACAGAAATTGGAACATGCGGATGTGTCTAAGCTTGAGTTCATTTTACCCTGGAGTCAGTATGTGCTTGTGGTAAAGTTGTCACAGATGTTGGTATGTTTGCATGTGTGTATGTGATATTTTGTGTTAGTTGTTCCTATTGTACTACTTTAATAGATACTACTTAAGACTGGCTGATTAACTCTCAAATGATAGTGGGCTCTTAAGTCAATGGTCAATGGTACAAGGAGGTTTTAACATTTTTGTGTGTGTCATAGATCACTTTGGAAGTCTGGTGAAGTCTATTGATTCCTTTTTAGAATAATGTTTTTTGAATGCATAAAATAAAACACTCAGGATTATAAAGGAAGCCAAGTAATTGAAATAAAGATATGCATTTTTTCTTATCTGAGTTCATAAGCTCCCTGTGGACACCAGGTTAAAAACTCCTGAATCAAAGGAAGTCAATCCTGAACCCTCAAGGGTTGATGGAGACATCCTAGTTCTGGGACCCTGACTTATCAATGGAAGTTGGATTATCAAAAAGCTCTGACGACTACCATGGTAACTTGGTAAAGGAGAGAATAGAAGTTGAAAGTACATTGCATTTGTAGTCAGACCTAAATTTGAATATGGCATGGCTATTTGTTACCCATGTGTCCTTGGGCAAGTCACATAACGTATTGGGGTTTAGTTTCTTCATCTGTATATGACCTTGAATGACCCAGACTAAAATCTCTAATGTGATTGTAACAGTAAATTCCGAGGGGACAGTGAAAATGTATTGTAATTTAGTGTTTTGGAGACATTTTCCCCTTCTCACCTCAGTTATAGAGAGAATCTCATGTGCCATTTGTATTAAACTAGGTAGAGCCATGCCAACAAGGGACATTAGTAGCATCTCAGTATCAGTCCCTGGAGTTGTCAAGAAAGCACAGATGAGGGGGACCACTTGTAAGGAGACCATCCTTTAAAATCTTTGGAAGAGTGACAAAAGTTTAAATCCTGTACAACTTTTTCTCCTTGTGCCTAGTGAGCTATTAGATGCTATAAAAACAAATTTTCTTGCTGTTTCTTTATTCTGATTTGTTTTTCATTTAAAAAACAAATGAAAAATAGTCACAAGTATTGCATTGCCAGCATAACCTGGACATGTATTTGAATATACATAAGCTAACTAGAACAGAAGGATAGACCTCATTTCAATCACCTAGGAGTTTAATGTGGCATGGGGATTTAGGAATGATATGGTTTATGATTATTCATTAATAATTTATATTTATATAAATGTCCCAAGAGGCAGATCATAAACTGGTTTGGGGATTTTTCTTTTTGTCCTAGACTATGCAAGCTGTTGTTAGTAGCCAAAGTATGTGCCTGAGGCTAAGTGATCTTATTTTCATTCCTCAACCCACCATGCAAGAGAAGGGAGGAAGCTGACACTCAAGAATGTTGGCTAAAGGGGTGGCTATGTTCAAAGCCAAGTCCCACAGGCAGAGACAACTGTAGCCTGGGATGATCAGTGCTGTTCTTTTCCACCCTCATTGACCAAACTCTGATCTCCCTTGCAAGACTTGCTGATGACATCATGATGCCAGGGTTTCAAACAGTAAAAAGCAATGGAGGGGGAAATGAGCTTGCACAGTTTGAGATGAAACCTAGCTAAGCCACATCATTTCTAGATGCAAATGGATGAATAATATACAGACATGCAAAGGGAAGAAATTGTGCCACCAGAAGTCATGTCTTGGAGGAACTAGTCTCTCAGTAGTTTTATTCAACTACATTTGTATCTTTCACACCATTATTGTATTTCACTGAACAAGGAGCATCAAAACAAAAACAAAAACAAAATTAAATTAAAATATTAATACCTGTGGCATTATTGCTTCAGTATATAAGATAACAAAGCTTGACACTTTATTCCTATTGCCATTTTTGTACTTCAACCGTTATTTTTTAAGCACTTACAGTCACAATGTTTATTTGTTTTTCTTCTTAAATTTTTTATTTATTTTAGTTTTCAATGTTCACTTTTATAAGATTTTGAGTTCCAAAATTTTATCTCCCTCCCCCCTTCCCAAGACAGCAAGCAAACTGCTATAGGCTGTATATGTACGATCATATTAAACATTTCCATGTTAATCATGTTATAAAAGAAGAATCAGAACAAAAGGGCAAACCCATGAGAAAGAAAAAAACAAACAAAAGTGAAATAGTATGCTTTGATCTGCATTCAGACTCCATAGTTCTTTCTCTGGATGTGGATAGTATTTTTCATCAGAAGTCTTTTGTGATTGTCTTAGATCTTTGTATTGCTGTAAAGAGCCAAGGCTATCAAAGTTGATCATCACACAATGTTGCTGTTACTGTGTACAATGTTCTCCTGGTTCTGCTTACTTCACCCAGCATCAGTTCATGTAAGTTTAGGTTTTTCTGAAGAGCACCTGCTCATCATTTCTTATAGCACAAGAATATTCCATTATATTGATATACTACAATTTGTTCAGCCATTCCCCAACTGATGGGCAGCCTCTTAATTTCCAATTCTTTGCCACCACGAAAAGAGTTGTTTAAGCGTTATTTTGCATGGGGAAAAAAGAACACTAAAAATCTCTATTTCAAGTGTAGTTTAAAAAAAGATAGAAGCACTGATCTCACCCTTTCCCTATGACTTTTCATCCTTATTTTCATATAGGTCATTATCTAACACTGCTTCTGTAGCTGCTATTGCTTCATCCTCCAGCCTACCATTACAGACCCTGCCTGGGAGAAGCTAAGCCATTACACATACCCCTAATCCTTTATGGAGACATTTTCTTAACAATTTACAGAAATATGTTGAAAAAAATGCATAAAATGAGCACATGGATTGTAGCAGCAAAAGTATTCATATCAATTGGATCATGGATCCATTAAAGCACATTACTCATTGCTATATGGACTTATCTAATTTCCACCAAACCAGATCTTGGGTTTATTTAGCCTGTTTGGCTACATTAGCTCTCCTTCAAAAAAAAAGGAAAAATTGCTGTGGAGGGTCAATTTTCAACTCTGACAATTTCAAACTGCACTTTCACTGGCTATCCCCTAAACTTGGAATGCTCTCCTTTCTCAGATCTGCTGCCTGATTTCCCTGGCTTTCTTCAAATCTCAGTTAAAGTACTTCCTTAGGCTAGAAGTCTTTGTCCATTCTCCTTAATCTCAGTGTCTTTCCTCTGAGATTATTTCCAATTTATCCAGCATATTAGTTGTTTGTTTTTGTCTACTCCTTGAGCACTCCTTTTCTTTTTTTTCTTTGTATACCTAGTGCTTAGAATACTTCATGGAACATAATGGGTACTTAATGTGTGACTTGATTTGACAATGTAATAATCTCAGACTTAGGGTTTACTCATGGGGCATAAATATACTGACTTCTGTTCTTTCGGGGAAATGGGAATGTTGGTCCTCTTTTAAAATGAGAATACCCTTGGAAGGATTACACTATTCCTTCTGTTGTAATTAACTCAGTAAAATGAATTACTTTAAACAGATGAGATTGTTTTTTTTTTCCTACCTCATATCAACTTTACTGAGGGAATGACAATTATGATTATTGGGAAAGTTAATTTTGGAGAAGGGCTAGATAGGAAGATGTTTCAGTAGGGCAAGAGGCTCTGTGTATTGGTGTGAAGACCAGAAGATCAAGTCAGGCGCTAAATACAAACTTTGTTTACTTTGCAATCTTGGTGAGAGAAATAGTCTTCACATATGCGTGCTATCACTGTGAAAATTATCCCCTGGGGTGCCTTTGGTGCCTGGTGCTAGAGATGCCTGTTCTAGTTTTTGAAGAGCAATAGGATAAAATGAAATTATGCTTATTATACTGTAATGAATCTTTAATAAGTAGGATTATAGAAAATAGGATATAAGAATAAAGAAAGAAAAGATGTTCTGATTTTCAAAGAACAGGATTTACTAGTGTTTCTAATCTTAGCCATAACTAACCTATTTGTACTTTATTACCTTATTATCCAACATACTTAAGACAATGGTGTCTAAGAAGACAAAGTTAGGACTAACCAGACTTGACCAGATTTTAATCCATATTTCAATGGGTTCATTGGTCTGGTTATTCCTTCAAAAGCGATAACTGGCAACTCATTCATGCTTTTCACTTGCTGTGATTTGTCTTTTGAGTGACTTTATATGAGAAAAAATACCTATCTACCCATTGAGGGTATTATTAATGAGAATATGAACAGGAAAAAATTTGCAGGCAATTTTCTAAAAGATACCCTACCTTAAGGAGAGTCATACAGAATAAAAGATACCACCAAGTTTACTTTTGATTTCATAAAGGCATTTAACTCCATAAAGCAAAATGCTACTTTAAAAGCTCTTACTAAACAATGTATCTCCCATTCATAGGTGAATATATGACTGTAAAGCAGATGTGATTACATAATTTTTTCCACTGATCTGTTTAAAGTTATTCAGGGGGGCATAAGACAAGGAGATGTGCTCACCTAAGTAGTTCTCTCCAGTGTCACTGAGGCTGGTTTTTAATTTTTTTTTTTTTTTGCAAAGAAAACAAGGGTTCTTTTTCTTTCTTCTAGACCAGTGATTCTCAACCTTCCTAATGCCGAAACCCTTTAAGACTCGTATGTGGGTGTATTTGCATGTGGGTGGACCTGCCTGGAGATTGATAGAGGAGCAGTGTCTCAGTTCCTAAGACCATCGGAAGTATGTGTTTTCCGATGGTCTTAGGTGACCCCGGTTCAACCCCCAAAGGGGTCGCAACCCACAGGTTGAGAACCACTGTTCTAGACATTCCCATTCATGGATGCCATGGTCTTAAGTTCATTGAACCATGGAATACTTGAAAAAATTAAACATATATCTTTGAAAAATAAAATGGATGAAAAAAGTATTGTTTTCTACATTATGTCAAGTAGCTGCAAAATTCACTGATTAAGACCATGTGTAATCCTGAATATGAGCATCAAATGAATAATTAGCTGAGCCCAAACTGAGTGGAAGCAGATAGGGGTATACCTTTTTTGAGTGTACAATACTTTATAATAATTTAAGCTACTCACAGGTGCAAAAGGTTATCTATTTAACATCAGTATTCTTACACTGATACTATATGGTTAGAAACCATGAAATACCATATTCTCAGAAGAATATCAGAAAGGTAGCATGGCATGGTGAAGACTTGCTCTGGTGGAATCAAAGGACCTGGGTTATAATACTAGGTCTGCTATATATCTCAACTTTGCTCACTACTACTCA
The DNA here is from genome assembly GCA_028646515.1 of Pseudochirops corinnae. Classification (NCBI taxonomy): domain Eukaryota; kingdom Metazoa; phylum Chordata; class Mammalia; order Diprotodontia; family Pseudocheiridae; genus Pseudochirops; species Pseudochirops corinnae. Next base: position 22,336 of record JAQQSV010001006.1, read on the forward strand.
TGTAACCTTGGGCAAGAGATTTCTCTGGGTTTCTTTTTTTATCTATAAAAGAAGGAACCTGCCCTAGCTGATCTGAAAGGTCTGTTTCCACTTTAAACTTATATTATGACCCTCACAATAAATGCAGGTGATGCCAAAAGGAAATGAGGACAAGATATGGTGGATGTAAATATAAAGTGTCATATGAGTAAGGATAGCTTACATACAAGAAGCAACATAAAAGACATCCTTGAGGATATACACACACACATACATACATACATGCCTACATATATGTGTATGACAGTAGTAAAAGAGTATGTTAAGATAATTAAGAGACCCAGAAGTTCTTCAGAGAATTAAGTCCTCCCTAGGCAACATAGGTAGGCATGTGGATGAGAATGTTGTGACAGAATTGCAATGTACCCAGTGGAGGACTTCAAATGGATTAGATTGTGAATGTAGCAAACCATTGCTAATAATAAACTCACAAAATTACTGTTGAACAGTATAATTTTTTTAAAACATTTTTCTACAGTAGCATTTTTTATATCTGAGTGTTTATAGTGATTAAAAACTATTTTCTGCAATTTTTTTTTTCCTTTTTCCTGTATGAGATTAAACTTTGATGATCCTAAGACCTTGGTTAATAGATATAACAGATACTGGTCAGAAGAAACAAAAGACTTAGGGGGATTTGATGGTTATAATCAAGTATTTGAAGGTCTGTGAAGTGGAAGATTAGATTTTTTTTTCTGTTTTGCATCATGGGTAAAAGCTGCAAAGAGTCAAATTAAGACTTAAGGCAAGGAAAACCTTCCCAACAATTACAGATGGCCCAAAATAAAATGAACCATACCAAGCAAAAGCTGAATGGCTACTTGCCAGAATATAGAAACAGGGATTTGGTCCTAGCATTGCTCTCTTTCAATGCTGATTCTTCAACCCCTCACCCCTAACCCTAGGATGGAGTGATAAAAATTTAAAGCCAAATTGCATGCTGTAAACAAGCAGGCCTACTGATAATAGAATGGTTAATCAATATATATATATATATATATATGTATATATATATATATATATATATATATTTACATTGGGCTCACCCAATTTACTAAAGCCTCCATATTTTTTTCATGTGTCCTTCATTTATTTGGATGATTGATGAGCTGATGAAGCAAAGACAGATAAATTTGTATTTAGTAAAACAGAGGAGAATGCAGACTCAAACCAAAAATCTAAGAATTATAATTAAGTACCCTATTTGTCTGTGAATGTGGCTGAAAAGGTAAATATATATATACATATATATATATGTATATATATATATGTATATGTATAAGCATGGTTTGTTCTAATTACACAACAGGAATCATAATTCATTCCTGCCCATTTTTAATCAGAAACATTTTGAGTCATTTTTAAAAATTATGTTTAATGCAGAAATTACTGTCCTTCTATCTCTCTGTGCTGGTTCCTTCATTTGTAAATTTTGGAGACTGGCTTAGATTATACTTAAGGTTCCCTTTAGCTGTTATGCTATGATGTATCATGGCTAAAAACTGAACAGTGGCACAATGGAGCAAAAAAGCACAACTTAATAAAATTTATAAAATTTCAATAAATGTGTTGGGTATCTAGAACATAAAAGATACCAGTTTTCTTTTTCTAGTTCTGTTTTGGATAATCACTTTTCAGTTTGAATAAGACTACACATCTAGTTACAGTTGTCAGTCAAGTCATACCAATGCAGGCAAAGATTCAAATACATTAAACCCCAACTCACTTTCACTTACTGATAGCTACTGATGACACATTAAAAGGAAAAAAACACTATAAAAAATTTATGTTTATGTCTGCCAATGGTCAGTACCTTCATAAATGAATTCGCTAATTGTTCTTCTCTGTATCAAGTCAGACAGAAGCAAATTACTTGTACATATATTTTATATTTTTCAGGCACACAGATTATGAGGCATTAATATTACTTTAAAAATTTTGTAACACATTGTATCTGTTTATTTTTATGTTTTCAAATATTCTTATAGAATGTCATTTTATTTTATCCTCACAACAACCCTGTGAGGTAGGTAGGGCTGGTGTTTTCATTTTACAGATTAGGAAATTGAAAGAGTTTAAAGGACTTGCCCAAGGTCATAAATCCATACATATAATTTGTGGCAAAATCAGGGTTAAATAGAACTCAGGTTTTTTGACTCTTGAATTGATGTTCTTTGCATAAGAAACTGAAGTTTAATAGCATTTGGAATTTAAAACAGAAAACAGTAACTAGTAATTCAGTTTATCAACCAAGCATATTTTTGGCCACCAGATGGGAGCACATGAGCAGTATTGCCAACAAAATGATCAAAAAGCATTAAGTTATTAGAATGTAATATATTGATGGATTGATTTATATACACACATACATATGTGTATATTACATGACTTTGTAAGCAAGAACTACATGATACAAAATGTCCTAATACTTCCAAAATTTAATTGGTGCAGTGTTCCTGCATATACTTTTTTTTTTAATTAGCATGGTATTTGTGAAAAATGTATGCGATAGCATGTGTATGTGTGCAAAGAAAAGCTGACTCAGGAATTCCTAGTGCCTCCATTATCTCAATAGTCCGGTGCACTGACCTATGACCTCAAACTATCTATGGAGGTCAAAGTTGATGACTTGGATGATCCTTTATCCACTATCCCACACTGTCTTCTCACTAGTATGTACAAATTTGAGCAATTATCAAACTTAATTGATCACTGACTAAATTTGATGATGGGGTCAATCATAATAGTCACTAGATTGTACTTTTTGAACCATGGTTCTCTGATACTCTTACACTTCTTTTCTGAATCTCCCTTTACAAACTCTCTTCTGAGTTGGTTTTGTTTTGTTAATAGAGACCCTATACTTTCTAATTAAACACAAACCCAGAAACCTGATGGATGTTTGGGGTGTGTGTGTATGTGTGTCTGTGCGTATGCCAGGTGGTGTAGGAACAGTAAGGAAATTTAATGAAGTTAGTTTTATTTTTAATGTGACAATTGCTTCTTTTTTTAATTTTAATAAAGGGTTAACAGGAGTGAAAAGACAGGGACAAAGTCACACTGAGAGACAGAAAGAGTAAAAGGGAAGTAAAAGTTATAGTGAAGCTTGAAGAAAAATTAATGAAACCAAGAGCAACACCATAACCAAGCATTATATATCCAGGTATCTTGCCAATTATAATACTTCAGATCTTTCATGGATCACATAAATCTCAAAGACTGAGAAAGCTGGCAGTAAAGATTTTATAAAAAGCCAAATTCTCAGATGTTTGTCGTTATACCTTTATTATTTTCACTTGTATTTCATTATGTATAATAATTTAAATGGACTCTTTTACCCCAAAACTCAAATTCAGACATTTAGTAAAAAAAGTAATAAATTTGAGAACTATTAAAAACATGTCATGCTTTGAATGAAAATAGTAAAGAAAAAACTGACTATTTTAAAATAAGCAATGGAAGATAATATAGATTTAATTCCATTATATTTAACAGAGCTTGTTCATGCCTGCACAGTGCAAGGCACCATGTTAATACAGAAATTGATTTCTGTAGGCTTTGGTAGATTTAGAACAGGGACCTTAAAGGTCCTATAGGTCTCATCTTAATGATAATGAAACAGAAACCCAGAGAGATGAAGTAACTTGTCCAAAGTGATACAGATAATAAACAACAGAGACAGTATTTGAAACCAGGTCCTTTGTCTACTCCAAGTGGACAGAATATGGGCCACAGGAACATCAATTTTAAAACTAATTCATAAAGCTTGAAAAAGTGAAATAAGGTTCTAAAATTTGACGTTTGAAAGTCTCTTAATCTAACGTTAAATTGTTAAAACATTCATGTTACCACAGTAATACACTGAAACTAAGCCAGTTCAGCTGCACTGATATTGGGAAGAAAATGGTTTCTAATATAGAACATTAAAATTATAGTGTAAACAGGAGAAGAAAAAAAATTATGGTGTACTTATGGCACAGCCAGGTGACACAGTGCTGGGCCTGGAGTCTGGAAGACATCTTCCTGAACTCAAATGTGGTCTTATATTTGCTAGCCAAATGACCCTGGGCAAATCACTAAAACCTTGTCTCAGTTTCCTCATCTACAAAATGGGCTGGAGAAGGAAATAGCAAACCACTCCAGTATCTCTAACAGGAAAACCCCAAATGGAGATATGAAGAGCTGGACATAACTGAAACAACCAAACAACAAAATGTTGTGTATTTATATGAAGTGGTCATACTTCACTGCTTTATCTCAATGGCAAAAATGCAATATATTTGTTAAAACTCATTTAAATAGATACCATTTAAGTAATGGCATGCTAATTAAGGCTCTCTTCAAAGCCAAATATCTTTAACAGATATTCAAATATCCAGCCTTTTCCCCATTTGCTGCGGTAAGATGTCTTGATGCCTGAGATCATTTGCAAAGATACTGAAGGATCTTTAAACAACAAACCAGGTTACACAAGCATAGGCTTATTATTAGTAAAGCTCTCATTTAATAACAAAACTTTAGAACTCATTTTGCCCAATCTACATTTGAAATCTTGAATTAAGGATTCAAAAAGAAGTCCACAAATCTAACGCAAAACAGGGTTATTTCCAAAGATTACAAATCTCATCTGGCAGAAATCTAAGTCAGATTCTTCCCTAATGTTGAAAGAAGCATGACAGGACTGCCACCATATGTTCAAAGGCCAAATTACAAAAGAACACCATGCTCTTCCCCAACTTTTTAACATATTCATCTAAGGATATATAATTGCCATCATCTTTAACTTCCCAAGTATAATGGAAATAATATGAAAAGGAGTGATACTTTTAGGGTCCTTTAATTTCAACTTTTTACACCCTCCCCCAATCAATTTACAGAAAAGAGTCTTCGGGAATAATAATTAGCTATTGGCATTCTGAACACATAAACATACCAGCAAAGCGTTGGTTAATAACAATAGCAATTAATTGGACATTTCCAGACAAAAATCAAAACAAACATCTTTTGCCTTGAGTACCCAGTTATTTGAGAAACAATAGTTTCTTTTCCCATAAGTATCTGATTACTTGTCTTAATTCTTCCCTTTGCTAGTATAGGCAATTTCTCTATATTTCTTTGGCCTAAAATTGAACAGTTTTGGTAGAATTATAATTCACATTGAAAGGAAAAAAAACTAAAAACACTTAAATTTCCAGAAAAGGGGTTATTTTGCTTCAGGAGAGATTTGAGTAGTTTATTTTGCCCAATCAGATTCCTTTAGAATAATGACACATTCATATACATATATATGACCATTTTTTTTCAGAAACACATATTATACATTTTTTCTTTTAAAATACCAGCTGGATAGGTATTTATTTACAAAAATATTCCATTACCTTATGTTGACCCTTTGTTGTAAGGACAAAGTTCAATTATATGAATGTAAGATAACTGTGAAGTCTGACACATTTCAGCGTTTGCAACAGTATGCTTGTAGTTTATATGAAATTATACAGACAAATGGATTTGCAACCTTATTTAAAATGCATATTCCAAAAATTACCTTCAAGACAGCAACTGGGGCTCAGCAAGATCAACTTAAAAAGAAATATCAGTGAACTAAAAAAAAAAAACTGCATGTACATTTTAAGGTATACAGAAGCTAGAACTCTACTTTAATCATGCTTGCCCAGCGAATGGGCGATGGTAGAAAAACTTACTCTTGTTTCTTTATCATATTAACTTTTGGTGATACTTTTACAATGAAGCAGTTGCATAACTGGAAAGCAGGATGTATCTCTTAGTTCTATTACATTTAGTAGAGGTCAAGTCTAAAGTAATATAGTACTGTTTATTTACAAAGAAAAAAAATGGATATACTTAAAACACAATATACCTCCTTGCATTGCCTTCTGCTATATTTATTTTCATTTTGCAACGTGCATATTTTTAGCTGAATGTTTTAACCATTCATAATGAAAGTACAATTTAAAAAAGCTAAAGTTTCAAATGAACACAATTCTATCACAACTTGTTCCCATTTTAAGTCCTTTAGCCAAAAAACCCACACTAAATTAATACTGATTTATTCGTAATCTATACACTATACATTTTCATCAATTATCCTCGTGTGAAAAATACTGGCAAAACTGACATTCATTATTCCTCTGAGGTGTAGTCAAATCAGAAATACACTTACTTGCTGGCTTGGAATATCATACATTAAGGAAACGAGCACATACACGGGGTTTGTGGAGACAGAAACAAAGTTACACAATTGCTTAGTAAACTATTTGACAAGCAGCGGAAAGTAAAAGTTGTAACTATTTGAACTGGAAACAGATTGAAGTGGATTCTCTTGAAAAAATATTATAAGCTTTTCAGTTTTAATTTCTCCAAAACAAGTAATTTCTGTCTACAGAATCTGAAACTTCTGTGGCAGTGAAGTAATTTGTGTCCACAGGGAAAATGATCCATATCACACTTTATAAGAAATCATTCAAGATCAGGAAAAATTCAACTGACAAAAGCTGTAAATAAAAATAAACATTATTGTCATATCCATTTTCAAATTCTAAAATATCCAACAATTTTAACACATGGGCAATAAATTTCAACCCAAGTAAATAAATAAACAATTTAGATAAAAAAAAGTGCTATACTTTCCAAAATCAAAACTGGAAAAAAATTTACACAGTAATACTGATTACTAAATATCAAACTGAAAATCAAATTCTATCAACTACAAAAGAAATCTCTTCATTGACAAAAATACATAAACTCTGTTTTAGTTTTTGGAAATTTATTTTAAAAATGCTGAAGAAAATATCTGAAAAACTATTTATATATTATATATATATTTATATTTTAAAACAAAAGTTATGGTAGGCATCCAACAGCAAGCTGCAGTTATTGAGAAAGATTTTGCAATTAAGTGATTGTGGGTATTCCCCCCTCCCAAAATGTTATAATTGAGAATGTTGAAAAGAGGGGTTACAAGACCTATGATGTTATCCTGCCAAGTGTGTGAAAGATTTCTAGTGAAGTACGTTAGGTTTTTAATTACTTGTATCTCGATATGAGATACGAATATATTTCTTATTATAAGCGTAAAACATAACTTCTGTATGGATAATATACATACTTTTTAAGTACTCTGACTTAAACTTAACAAGTTCATCTTTTCTTAAATTAAAGTGTACATATATAAAAATTTCTTCTGAAAACTAAAAGTATATTCTTTAGCAGTATGTATAAATATAACATTATTATAGTATGATATTGAAACAAATCTGAAAGTGTTGCAATAATTTCAGACTGAAAATGCTGACACACAGCAACAGGTTTTATATGTATTTTTTATCCTTGAAAAACTCTCTCAAATGTTTTTAGAGTCTTAATCGCCTAATTTTCAAAAGTAAAGCTAGCTGCATGGCTATGATTTTGTTGTTTCTACATATGTGCTATTTCATTTGAACTAGGAAATGTGGAAAAAATCAAATTATAATAAAAAGTTTCATTGCTTAAAAAAGTGCAGAAAAAATTCAAGTTTAAATTCATGTAATATCAGTGCTTTTTATTAAGCAAAAAAAAAAAAGTTAAAATAAGTCTCTACCACCAAAAAAAAAAAAAAACCACAAAAAAACCTTTGGATATAGCTTTCTAATTTGTCATGTGAAAAGTGTTTTGAGCAAACATAAATAGAAATACAATATAAATCAGGGTAAAACTTTGAAATCTATGGTGTTGTCCAAATAACCACTTTCCTCCCCATCCCGCCCTTGATATTTAAACATATGGAACACTTTCAGACTTGTTGGAAACACATATTTACATCAAGTAACATTTAGAAGAATCTACAATTTGGCAGAATTAAAAAAAGCTTCAGTTGAAAGCACTGAATGTAATTAAATGTAATAAGCTACATAAAACAGATAAATAAGAGGAGTTTTTGTAGTCCCCTTGAAAACAAAATTAAGAGAAATCAACAATAGCTCCATTGTATCTTTAGTTATTCCTCTCAAAAACATTATAAAAACTTTTTTCTATGACCAAAATGCAAATCTAGGGGATTGATACCCCCTTTTCTAACATCATACAGACATACTGTACAGAATTTTAAAATTATCAGCAAATACAACAAGAGAGCTGTGTCACAAATTCCTTTCCAAGCATATGTATGTATACATATACACACACATACATACATATATGAACATATGAATGAATTTTATGTTAAAAAAAATAAGATTAATTGGGCATGTAGTACATGTATAAACCATTTACCTTTTGAGATATTAACCAATGAATACTTCAGTGATAGATGAGACAAAGAATAATATTAAGATATGAAAGATGCACACTAGTACCATTTTCATTATTTTTCATTCTTTGCTCTACTAACATTTTGTTGTTGTACCTACTCCCTGCCCTTTTTTCCCCCTTGGCTTGCTTGTAACTTTTTACATTTTTTTAAAGAGAAAAAAAGATAAGTTGTTTCACCTCTTAAAAGAAAAACAACTTCTATAAATTAATCATTACAGAATTGTTATTATTGCAACCTGTTTCTCTCACCAAAGATTAAGTAGAACTGCTATCAAATTTTGTAGAATAATTGTTAAGGAATTGTGAACATTACTACTGGCTGTCTCTCTCACGAAAAACTGAATTAAGTATATCCCTGAAAAAGTTCCAATACTATGTTTAAAAATGTATTTAGCTTTCTAATCTTAAAGGAAGAAAAGGAGCCAAGCATCCATTTGAGGTCATGTAAAATTTAACAAATTTCTTTCATTTTTAAATTTTAAAACAATTAAATATTAATTCATTTTATATATAATAGGTGAACTGACAAATGAAAAGAATTAATAAATATAAAATAATCCTGTGGCATAATAAATGTCTGGTGTTACTAATCCACATATGTGGGAACTAATAAAATATTTTTCTTAGTGCTTCTTGTCAGTTTTTCCAAATCTGTTGTCAACTTTTTTCATGGCATATGTTTTTTGTTTTGTTTTGTTTTTTGCTTTTTGGAGGAGGGACGGCAGGGCAATTGGCATTAAGTGACTTGCCCAAGGTCACATGGCTAGTAAGTGTTAAGTGTCTGAGGCCAGATTTGAACTCAGGTGCTCCTGACTCCAGGGTCAGTGCTCCAAGACACTGCACCACCTAGCTGCCCCCCATGGCATATGCTGAACTGTATTTTTCAAAGAGATGCTAAATATCTTTTATGTTAATATAACACAGAACAGTGGGATATAAGAATGTGACGCAAATAAAGTAATTTGTGAATGATTACATTTTCATCATAGGGATAATATTAAACAGAATACCAGAGCTCTGCGCAAAATCCAAAAAGCTTTCTGCAGAAAAAACAAGCATTGAATTGGTTTGAATCAAGTCTTTTTATATTGTCTTCATGAAGTGATATTTAAAACCGATCTGAATGTAAACATTTTTGTTGAGTAGTGCATGTTTTATGAGATGTAAACACAAAAGTCTCATTACGAAATGGTTAAAAAGAAAACAAAAAGATGTATAACAAGCCCTATACAGTTACAGTGTTGTAAAGTATGCCTTAATGACCCTATAGTAGAGGGAAAATCCCTACTGAATACTATCAATGTGTGCTCTATTCCTTACCGAAAAAAAACAAGACAATCATTACTTACAAAACAACATATTTTAATTTCATGAACATTAATTTTAGTGCAGCAACTATGCACTTTTCACTTACTGCTATACCAGAACAGTCGAGAATCTCACTGTATTAAGTCTGCATTAATAATGTGAGATTACTTCCAAATCTAATCAGTCATTTTGTTCCTGCCCTTAATGCTATACTGGGAAACCAGTACTTAATCTTTCATTGCTGGTCTTATTTGGTATTAGATTCTAGTACTGGAAATAATTTAGTTACCAAAATGTACATTTTCTTCTCTTTTGGCTCATTAAAATTTTTGAAAGGACACATACAGATTTATACTATATTAATTAATTCTACAGAAAATAGGTCATTGGATAGATTCATATAGAGTTAATGACTGACACTAGATGCTTGGCATTTTTCATGTGATGGTATGTGCAGTAAGTTTTAACTGGCTCATCACCTGAGTGTACTGGTAGCAAATAAAGGGTCTTTTCTCCCCTAATTATGGAGCTGCACATTTTACTGAAATAATGAAACCGTTTAGCAATTTTAATTAAATTGATGCAAAGGTCCATTTGGTTAAACATTTTATAAAAAATTCAAGCATAAATTAAAACCTTAGCCAATTTTAATATTTTTACAAATATAACCAATAACTTTTTTGGTCAAAACTACTATTAGCTGAGTTAATGAGAACAAAAACAACAGACACTGAAGTAGTCTCCTCACCACAATGGAGGTTTTTCACTTTTCACACTGCATAGCCATTTTACAAAGAAATTTCCAGAAATGTGAGCAGTTCATTCATGTTCTTTACACTTTTCAATGAAAAGTGACTCCTCTCCTTGCTTTGTACTTGACAGAGTATGGATTGAATACAGGAATACAACAACAGAGATCCAAGAATAGCCCATCCACAGGTCAATTGTATGTTTATCAATAGCCAATACTTTAACTTGGTCTTGTCTCAACAGATGGTGATAGCAAACAGCTTAATTCTTCTTCACTACTGATAATGATGACCAACCCACTTAAGGGGAGGGGAAGTTCATGACAGTTGTTAATAGTTCAGTTCAATGATGCAAATATGACTGTACTAGTTCCAGAACCCCTGATTTACTGCCTCTCCTTAAAAGAAACTCGGCACTGATAGATGATATAATAGCACAAAACCTCTAGGCATGTGAAATTTTAGTAAAGGACTGATCCAAGACTGCCACTGACTTTTGTGCCAATTTTCTCTTTTCCTCTTCATGTTGTCTTATGTGACCTGCTCAGCTCTCAAGCTGTTAATTCATGGCTGGAACACACTTGGATACTCCAGTTGCATGTGTATGCATTTTAAACACAATGCTCCTCAGTTAAAGCCACATGACTGAGGTAAAAACAGTGCATGATTGCGCTAGGAAAGAACAGTATCCAGTGATGAATACCCCTTAATTCTGTCTTAAAGAAATTAATGGAAAGAAAAAAAGGAATTTTTTTCCCCTCTTCCAGACAAAGTTGGCTATAACTGGATTCTGGCTTTCAAAACTGGTACCATTTTTTATCTTTGTACTTCAACATCATCTAAAGAGAGAGAGAAAAAATAATAACATATATATGTAGAAAATGGCTAGTAATAAAAATTTCAACTTAAAATTCATTTATTTTTATCAGTAACAATACTATCAGAAGTTTAAAGTATAAAAGCCATAAAACCTACTGTATAAATGTTTTAAAACTATTTTATTCACATTTAGAATAGTCAAAGGGTATAACAGGGAAACTTATCTAAGATGCATGCTTGAGACAGTACTAAGACTGCTAGGATAGTTCTTGGATAGTCTTTTAGAATTTGATGCAAATTCACTTTTAAACCAACCTGTGCTTTAGGAGGAAAGAGGGAGTTAGTGAGACTGGCATACAAAAAAGGTGGCCAGTTTGATTGGGAGGAAAGTATCAGGTTTTATGCAGCTCAGGAGGAATGAGATCTTGTTTAGGTTTTTTTCATCTTTTGTCTTCTAATTTTCAGAAGTAAAGACTAAGGTATAAACACTCGTGAAGAGACACCACAAATAAAGTAGTTCCTTCTGAGCCATGGCAGGGATAGCATCAGGTGTACTAGGGTTAGGGTATTAACTCTATTTGGCTAATTACCTAAAGAAAGAGACCCTTAAAGGGAATGGGTCTGAATAGAGGGACTTTTCAACAGAAATTATACAACAAACACAAATGCCTCTAAGCCTCTAAAAAAAAAGGTTATACAATATAATTGGAAAAAGCAATACCTAGTGCAAGACCTCCCCACCACCCTACAATTCTCCAATGTACTTGGAGCTTTGGTTTCACAGAAATATAAATTATTAATACTCAGAATCAGAACTATTTGAAACTATCTATTCCCAAACTCCAATTAACTGCAGGATATATCTAAACCTTCAGTCTTAGCATGAGTAAAACATGGGAATATGAGTGGAAATTCCTCATTCTGGAGAATAAAACTAATATGGTTAGAAGTATTCCTGAGGTGAAGAATAACAGCTTAAGAAATTAGGGATAAATACCAAAAAGGTAAACTGTCTTCTACTGGCCACAGTAACATCTTCTATACAGGAGGTATTCAATAAATGCCTGTTGATATTTATTCACTCTCCCCATTACATTGTATTGCTTTTGTATGTATTTTGCATATGTTTATACACAGTCTGCCCATCCTTGAACTGTCCCTACACTTCTCACCCAAGAATTTCTTGAGGACGGTGATCGTGTCATTTTTGTTATTGTATCTCCAGGCCCAGGTCAATGTTTAAGAAGTCCTTGCTTATTGATTCACCTAACAACAATTTTATTGCATCCTTTTGTTTGAGGTACTATCATGACCTCTATTGATGGTGATGAGATGACTGAAACAGTAGAGATCAATCAGTCTTGATACTCTGTAGTCAGCCAATGTTTCTGATACAGCTTCAAAGCTTTACAAGCTTCAATAGCTTATAAATTCAACTAGAACACTAGGTTTACTTACAGGTTATGAAATTATAGACAAATAAAAACAGGAGGAAACCTCTTGAGAAGTTTATTTTGGACATATTCCTTTGTGTGGCATGCAAATAAGGCAACTCTAACCTAATCTAGTTGAACAATGTACATGATGCTAGAAAGTGAGAAATTCACAAAAGAAAATACATTTGACAGAGATCATCATTTCCTAAGCAAACTTAACTGATGTAAATTAGTACCACAGAGGGATCAGAATCAAAAGCCTAGAAACTACTTCACCCAACAAACATTACAGCTACTTCCCAAGTAGATAAATATAACAGAAAAGGGCAAAACTGATTTAGAACAATGGTATCAAATTCAAATAGAAATATGGACCACTACACTATTGCATAAGGATCCCTGTGAGCTGCATGTTGACTTAGAGAACCACATGTAAATGTTATTCATGTTTTATTGTATTTTATTTTGGGTCATACTCAGAAAAAATGTATGATGAGAAAAAGTGAACTGTCTGTACAGCAAGAGAAAATGATAACTTATGGGACAGCCTACATGTTCTATGGTATCTAAGTAATGTCAAAAGTGTGAAAGGGCCCTAGAAGACTGGCTAAACTTCTCCACAAAAGATTTATAGGAGGACATGACCAAAAGTCACACAAGATGAGAGGGTATGAATGGACTGTAATTTGTAATAATGGAAGATGAAATTATAGAAGCATAAGGCAAGCTCTAAAAGTACTTCTTTATAGAATGAGAAATTACATGTTTTGTTAGTACAATATTGAGTCTAACTAAGTCTAGAATATATGTTAATAGATATATGGTACCAGAATACCATCTACTGACACATGAAAATCCATTTGCACCGAGTCTGAGAATCATGGAGACAAAGAACATTGGATATGGAAGGGCTTTTACAGATTATTCAGCAAAACCCTCTCACTTTACAGATGAAGAAACTGAGGCTCAGAGTACTTACGTATTTTGTGTTACTAATATGTTGGGTTAGACCTGACAAGAACCAGGATTTCCTGATACCTAGCCCATGGCTCTTTCTACTTCTACTAATTTGTTATATTCAGTCACAGAAAAAGCTTCATTTCTAGAGAGTTTCTTTTAGTCAATATATTTTTGCTAGACATACCTCATGAGCATGTTTAGAAAATGAATCTGCACTTGATAGCATTGCACCTGTCCTTTCCTCAAGATCGCCAAGTTTCTGTCCTCTTTCATCCAGTGCCAACCTTGCTCGAGCCAGTTCACCAACTACACCAGATGCTGCTCCTTTAACACCTTCAATACCACCAGGACCAGGGATGTGTTGAGCAAGACTCCTGGATGCCTTTCCAGATGCTGATTCTCCAACTGAATATATTCATTGATAAGATAACAATTAAAAAAAAGAACATTTTCTTGTCATTCAAGATTCCCACCCAACAATTTATAATTCTTGTCACTATTTTTTGCAAGTTAATGGGTGTTACAATTTTTTTAAAAAATTAGTATTTATATTGAGCATGAAATTTGTGAATGGTCCACTGATACTTTTCCCAATATTCATGTAAATCTATTACACTGACAAAATTATCCTGGTAATAGACGTTTTGAAGTAAGTATACTGAAAAAGATCTTTTGATAATAACGATCTTACTTAAGTGCACAAAATTTAAAAGTTTCCTTAATTAAGACGGGGATAGATAGGAAAATACAGAAACAGGACAATTGTACTGTGCTGCACAACTTCCCTATCAATGGTTATTTCACTCCCTTTATTTTCTGTCGAATTCATCAATTCGTAATAAACTAGATAATGTCCAGAGGAGGGCATCCAGAATGGTCAAAGGTCTTGTCCTTAACTCTTTCATGAAGGCTAGGCTGAAAGAACAGCATGTTTAGCCTGAAGAAAAGAAGACTCAAGAAGGACATGATAGCTATGATTAAGTATCTGAAGGGTTCTAGAACTTAAATGGTTTCTGACTGGTATCAGAGGATAGAAGCAGGAGCAGAGGTGGAAGTTACAGAGACAAATTTAGGCTTGATAAATGGAAAAAAATTTCTCAATGATTAATAAGTTACCAAAAGTGTCTTTCTTAAACTGTAGGCCCCCAAACCAAACACAATATATCTGATTAGATTTAATCAAGGTAGAATACAGAGAGATCATTATTTCCTTATTCCTGGAGGATTTCATATATTTAAGAAAATGATAAATGCTTAAATGTTTCCTTTTGGTGATATTTTTTTTTCCAAAATAAAAATAAGTTAACTTACAGAGTTCTTCTCTGTCAAGGGACTGTGCACCACCTCCAAACAAGCCTTTAAAAAATCCCCTGTTTGGTGCTTCAGGTGTTTCTACTGGAGTGAAGAGTTCACCTAACATTTCCTTTGAAACCAAAATAAATTATAACTGTTAAAAGGTAGATGAAAATCCCTTAAGTGAAAAATAAAGCAATTCTAAAAAGGATTAGGTTGTATTTTCAGGTTAACCTTATAATAATGTTTACTAGGATATATAAATAGATTGCATAAGTACATATTAATGAATTGGAAGAAGAAAACTTTATTATAGAAATGTATTCCTAAAAAGGCATCAATAAAGTATATTTCTCTAAGTTGAATAATATTTTTCTTATTAAATTTCATTATAAAACTGGATATACATTTAAATACTGCATTTTGTCCCCAGTAAATAAGCAAAAGTTGTAGCTAATAAAGTAAATTTTCTTTTTTTTTCACCAGAATTTATTTTTATTTTTCAACGTTCATTTCCAGAAGATTTAGAGTTCCAAATTTTCTCCCCATCTCTCCCCTAACTCCTACCCCAAGATATCATGCATACTGATTACTACCTCTTTCCCCAATCTGCACTCCCTTCTATTTCTCCTCATCCTCCCCCAAACTCCCTTCCCCTTACTTTCTTTTAGGGCAAGATAAATTTCTATACCCAACTGCTTGTATATCTTATTTCCCGGTTGCATGTTAAAACAATTTTTAACAGTTTTTAAAACTGAGTTCCAGATTCTCTCCCTTCTTCCCTCCTCACCCATCCCCATTGAAAAGACAAGCAATTCAATATAGGTTATACATGTGTAATTATGCAAAACATTTCTATAGTAGTTGTATTGGGAAGGACTAACTATATTTCCCTCTGTCCTATCCCACTCCCCATTTATTCTACTTTCTCCTTTGACCCTGTGCCTTTTCAAAAGTGTTTGCTTCTGACTTCTCCCTCTCCCAATCTGCCCTCCCTTCTATCATTCCCACTCCCCTCTTATTCCCTTCCCCTCTACTTTCCTATAGGGTAAGGTACCCAATTAAGTGTGTATGTTTTTCCCTCCTTAAGCCAAATCCAACGACAGTAAGGTTGACTCACTCCCCTTTACCTCCCTGCTCTTCCTCTTCATTGTAATATCTTTCTCTTGTTTCTTTTATGTGAGATAATTTACCCTATTCTATCTCTCCCTTTCTCCTTCTCCCAATATATTCCTCTCTTACTCCTTGATTTTATTTTTTAGATATCATCCCTTCATATTCAACTCACTCTGTGCCTTCTGTCTATATATATTTCCCTTCAACTACCCTAATACTGAGAAAAGTCTCATGAGTTACAAACATCATCTCTCCATGTAGGAATGTGAACAGTTCAACTTTAATAATGATTTATGATTTCTCTTTCCTGTTTACCTTTTCATGCTTCTCTTGATTCTTATATTTGACAGTCAAATTTTCTGTTCAGTTCTGGTCTTTTCATCAAGAATGCTTGAAAGTCCTCTATTTCACTGAATTTCCATTTTTCCCCTGAAGTATTATACTCGGTTTTGCTGGGTAGAGGATTCTTGATTTTAATCCTAGCTCCTTTGATCTGCAGAATATATCATATTCCAAGCCCGCCAATCCCTTAATGCAGAAGCTGTTAGATCTTGTGTTATCCTGATTATGTTTCCACAATATTCAAATTGTTTCTTCCTGACTGCTTGTAATATTTTCTCCTCGACTTGGGAACTCTGAAATTTGGCTACAATATTCCTAGCAGTTTTCTTTTTGGGGTCTTTTTCAAGAGGTGATAAGTGGAGTCTTCCAATGTCTATTTTCCCCGCTGGTTCTTGAATATCAGTGCAGTTTTCCTTGATAATTTCTTGAAAGATGATGTCTAGGTTCTTTTTTTTTTTTTATCATGGCTTTCAGGTAGCCCTATAATTTTTAAAGTATCTCTCCTGGATCTGTTTTCCAGGTCAATGGTTTTTCCAACAAGATTTTTCATATTGTCTTCTATTTTTTCATTCTTTTGGATCTGTTTTATAGCTTCTGTTCTCATGAAGTCATTAGCTTGCCTTTGTTCCACTCTAATTTTTAAGGAATTATTTTCTTATTTTGTACCTCCTTTTCCATTTGGCCAATTCTACTTTTTAAGGCATTCTTCTCCTCACTGTTATTTTCAACCTCCTTTGCCACTTGAGTTAGCCTATTTTTAAGGTGTTATTTTCTTCAGTAATTTTCTGGGGGTCCTTTAGGAAGCTGCTGACTCATTTTTCATGATTTTCCTGCATCACTCTCATTTTTCTTCCCAATTTTTCCTTTACTTCCCTTACTTGATTTTTAAAATCCTTTTTGAGCTCCTCCATGGTCTGCAACTAATTCATATTTTTCTTGGAGGCTTTGGATGCAGGAATTTTGACTTTGTTGTCTTCTTCTGTTTACATGTTTTGGTCTTTGTTGTCACCAAAGTAAGATTCTATAGTCTGTTTTTTAATCTCTCTGTTTGCTTCATTTTCCCAGCCAGTTACTTGACTTTTGAGCTTTTTGCCAAGATAGAACTCTGCTTTCAGAGTGGAGAGTGCTCTGTTCTAAATTTCTGGGGTTTTGCACAGCTGTTGTCCAAATTATTTCTAGGCAACTGTAAATACTCAGTTCTTCTAAGGTGATATGATCAAAGGAGAGGTTTTATTTCTCCCCTGGCCTGTGGTCTGGTCTATGAGTGACCACAAGCACTCTTCTCTGCTCAGAACTGCTCAGAACTGTGAAGTCCTCACCCCAGGACTGTAACGCCATGTACCAGGAGATTCCCAAAAGACTGCTCCTGTGAATAGCTTTTTAGGGTTTGGATTACACAACATAATGAACATTCTGTTTATTCCATTACAAATCAAGGCAAACATTCACAATATAATATTCACAACATTACATCTTATCACAGAAAATGGCCACACAGTTTTCACTACAGTGGCCACAATATTTAG
>JAQQSV010001006.1:40330-80361 GCA_028646515.1 Pseudochirops corinnae
GTCCTGGGGTGAGGACTTCACAGTTCTGAGCAGTTCTGAGCAGAGAAGAGTGCTTGTGGTCACTCATAGACCAGACCACAGGCCAGGGGAGAAATAAAACCTCTCCTTTGATCATATCACCTTAGAAGAACTGAGTATTTACAGTTGCCTAGAAATAATTTGGACAACAGCTGTGCAAAACCCCAGAAATTTAGAACAGAGCACTCTCCACTCTGAAAGCAGAGTTCTATCTTGGCAAAAAGCTCAAAAGTCAAGTAACTGGCTGGGAAAATGAAGCAAACAGAGAGATTAAAAAACAGACTATAGAATCTTACTTTGGTGACAACAAAGACCAAAACATGTAAACAGAAGAAGACAACAAAGTCAAAATTCCTGCATCCAAAGCCTCCAAGAAAAATATGAATTAGTTGCAGACCATGGAGGAGCTCAAAAAGGATTTTAAAAATCAAGTAAGGGAAGTAAAGGAAAAATTGGGAAGAAAAATGAGAGTGATGCAGGAAAATCATGAAAAATGAGTCAGCAGCTTCCTAAAGGACCCCCAGAAAATTACTGAAGAAAATAACACCTTAAAAATAGGCTAACTCAAGTGGCAAAGGAGGTTGAAAATAACAGTGAGGAGAAGAATGCCTTAAAAAGTAGAATTGGCCAAATGGAAAAGGAGGTACAAAATAAGAAAATAATTCCTTAAAAATTAGAGTGGAACAAAGGCAAGCTAATGACTTCATGAGAACAGAAGCTATAAAACAGATCCAAAAGAATGAAAAAATAGAAGACAATATGAAAAATCTTGTTGGAAAAACCATTGACCTGGAAAACAGATCCAGGAGAGATACTTTAAAAATTATAGGGCTACCTGAAAGCCATGATAAAAAAAAAAAAAGAACCTAGACATCATCTTTCAAGAAATTATCAAGGAAAACTGCACTGATATTCAAGAACCAGCGGGGAAAATAGACATTGGAAGACTCCACTTATCACCTCTTGAAAAAGACCCCAAAAAGAAAACTGCTAGGAATATTGTAGCCAAATTTCAGAGTTCCCAAGTCGAGGAGAAAATATTACAAGCAGTCAGGAAGAAACAATTTGAATATTGTGGAAACATAATCAGGATAACACAAGATCTAACAGCTTCTGCATTAAGGGATTGGCGGGCTTGGAATATGATATATTCTGCAGATCAAAGGAGCTAGGATTAAAATCAAGAATCCTCTACCCAGCAAAACCGAGTATAATACTTCAGGGGAAAAATGGAAATTCAGTGAAATAGAGGACTTTCAAGCATTCTTGATGAAAAGACCAGAACTGAACAGAAAATTTGACTGTCAAATATAAGAATCAAGAGAAGCATGAAAAGGTAAACAGGAAAGAGAAATCATAAATCATTATTAAAGTTGAACTGTTCACATTCCTACATGGAGAGATGATGTTTGTAACTCATGAGACTTTTCTCAGTATTAGGGTAGTTGAAGGGAAATATATATAGACAGAAGGCACAGAGTGAGTTGAATATGAAGGGATGATATCTAAAAAATAAAATCAAGGAGTAAGAGAGGAATATATTGGGAGAAGGAGAAAGGGAGAGATAGAATAGGGTAAATTATCTCACATAAAAGAAACAAGAGAAAGATATTACAATGAAGAGGAAGAGCAGGGAGGTAAAGGGGAGTGAGTCAACCTTACTGTCGTTGGATTTGGCTTAAGGAGGGAAAAACATACACACTTAATTGGGTACCTTACCCTATAGGAAAGTAGAGGGGAAGGGAATAAGAGGGGAGTGGGAATGATAGAAGGGAGGGCAGATTGGGAGAGGGAGAAGTCAGAAGCAAACACTTTTGAAAAGGCACAGGGTCAAAGGAGAAAGTAGAATAAATGGGGAGTGGGATAGGACAGAGGGAAATATAGTTAGTCCTTCCCAATACAACTACTATAGAAATGTTTTGCATAATTACACATGTATAACCTATATTGAATTGCTTGTCTTTTCAATGGGGATGGGTGAGGAGGGAAGAAGGGAGAGAATCTGGAACTCAGTTTTAAAAACTGTTAAAAATTGTTTTAACATGCAACCGGGAAATAAGATATACAAGCAGTTGGGTATAGAAATTTATCTTGCCCTAAAAGAAAGTAAGGGGAAGGGAGTTTGGGGGAGGATGAGGAGAAATAGAAGGGAGTGCAGATTGGGGAAAGAGGTAGTAATCAGTATGCATGATATCTTGGGGTAGGAGTTAGGGGAGAGATGGGGAGAAAATTTGGAACTCTAAATCTTCTGGAAATGAACGTTGAAAAATAAAAATAAATTCTGGTGAAAAAAAAAGAAAATTTACTTTATTAGCTACAACTTTTGCTTATTTACTGGGGACAAAATGCAGTATTTAAATGTATATCCAGTTTTATAATGAAATTTAATAAGAAAAATATTATTCAACTTAGAGAAATATACTTTATTGATGCCTTTTTAGGAATACATTTCTATAATAAAGTTTTCTTCTTCCAATTCATTAATATGTACTTATGCAATCTATTTATATATCCTAGTAAACATTATTATAAGGTTAACCTGAAAATACAACCTAATCCTTTTTAGAATTGCTTTATTTTTCACTTAAGGGATTTTCATCTACCTTTTAACAGTTATAATTTATTTTGGTTTCAAAGGAAATGTTAGGTGAACTCTTCACTCCAGTAGAAACACCTGAAGCACCAAACAGGGGATTTTTTAAAGGCTTGTTTGGAGGTGGTGCACAGTCCCTTGACAGAGAAGAACTCTGTAAGTTAACTTATTTTTATTTTGGAAAAAAAAATATCACCAAAAGGAAACATTTAAGCATTTATCATTTTCTTAAATATATGAAATCCTCCAGGAATAAGGAAATAATGATCTCTCTGTATTCTACCTTGATTAAATCTAATCAGATATATTGTGTTTGGTTTGGGGGCCTACAGTTTAAGAAAGACACTTTTGGTAACTTATTAATCATTGAGAAATTTTTTTCCATTTATCAAGCCTAAATTTGTCTCTGTAACTTCCACCTCTGCTCCTGCTTCTATCCTCTGATACCAGTCAGAAACCATTTAAGTTCTAGAACCCTTCAGATACTTAATCATAGCTATCATGTCCTTCTTGAGTCTTCTTTTCTTCAGGCTAAACATGCTGTTCTTTCAGCCTAGCCTTCATGAAAGAGTTAAGGACAAGACCTTTGACCATTCTGGATGCCCTCCTCTGGACATTATCTAGTTTATTACGAATTGATGAATTCGACAGAAAATAAAGGGAGTGAAATAACCATTGATAGGGAAGTTGTGCAGCACAGTACAATTGTCCTGTTTCTGTATTTTCCTATCTATCCCCGTCTTAATTAAGGAAACTTTTAAATTTTGTGCACTTAAGTAAGATCGTTATTATCAAAAGATCTTTTTCAGTATACTTACTTCAAAACGTCTATTACCAGGATAATTTTGTCAGTGTAATAGATTTACATGAATATTGGGAAAAGTATCAGTGGACCATTCACAAATTTCATGCTCAATATAAATACTAATTTTTTAAAAAAATTGTAACACCCATTAACTTGCAAAAAATAGTGACAAGAATTATAAATTGTTGGGTGGGAATCTTGAATGACAAGAAAATGTTCTTTTTTTTAATTGTTATCTTATCAATGAATATATTCAGTTGGAGAATCAGCATCTGGAAAGGCATCCAGGAGTCTTGCTCAACACATCCCTGGTCCTGGTGGTATTGAAGGTGTTAAAGGAGCAGCATCTGGTGTAGTTGGTGAACTGGCTCGAGCAAGGTTGGCACTGGATGAAAGAGGACAGAAACTTGGCGATCTTGAGGAAAGGACAGGTGCAATGCTATCAAGTGCAGATTCATTTTCTAAACATGCTCATGAGGTATGTCTAGCAAAAATATATTGACTAAAAGAAACTCTCTAGAAATGAAGCTTTTTCTGTGACTGAATATAACAAATTAGTAGAAGTAGAAAGAGCCATGGGCTAGGTATCAGGAAATCCTGGTTCTTGTCAGGTCTAACCCAACATATTAGTAACACAAAATACGTAAGTACTCTGAGCCTCAGTTTCTTCATCTGTAAAGTGAGAGGGTTTTGCTGAATAATCTGTAAAAGCCCTTCCATATCCAATGTTCTTTGTCTCCATGATTCTCAGACTCGGTGCAAATGGATTTTCATGTGTCAGTAGATGGTATTCTGGTACCATATATCTATTAACATATATTCTAGACTTAGTTAGACTCAATATTGTACTAACAAAACATGTAATTTCTCATTCTATAAAGAAGTACTTTTAGAGCTTGCCTTATGCTTCTATAATTTCATCTTCCATTATTACAAATTACAGTCCATTCATACCCTCTCATCTTGTGTGACTTTTGGTCATGTCCTCCTATAAATCTTTTGTGGAGAAGTTTAGCCAGTCTTCTAGGGCCCTTTCACACTTTTGACATTACTTAGATACCATAGAACATGTAGGCTGTCCCATAAGTTATCATTTTCTCTTGCTGTACAGACAGTTCACTTTTTCTCATCATACATTTTTTCTGAGTATGACCCAAAATAAAATACAATAAAACATGAATAACATTTACATGTGGTTCTCTAAGTCAACATGCAGCTCACAGGGATCCTTATGCAATAGTGTAGTGGTCCATATTTCTATTTGAATTTGATACCATTGTTCTAAATCAGTTTTGCCCTTTTCTGTTATATTTATCTACTTGGGAAGTAGCTGTAATGTTTGTTGGGTGAAGTAGTTTCTAGGCTTTTGATTCTGATCCCTCTGTGGTACTAATTTACATCAGTTAAGTTTGCTTAGGAAATGATGATCTCTGTCAAATGTATTTTCTTTTGTGAATTTCTCACTTTCTAGCATCATGTACATTGTTCAACTAGATTAGGTTAGAGTTGCCTTATTTGCATGCCACACAAAGGAATATGTCCAAAATAAACTTCTCAAGAGGTTTCCTCCTGTTTTTATTTGTCTATAATTTCATAACCTGTAAGTAAACCTAGTGTTCTAGTTGAATTTATAAGCTATTGAAGCTTGTAAAGCTTTGAAGCTGTATCAGAAACATTGGCTGACTACAGAGTATCAAGACTGATTGATCTCTACTGTTTCAGTCATCTCATCACCATCAATAGAGGTCATGATAGTACCTCAAACAAAAGGATGCAATAAAATTGTTGTTAGGTGAATCAATAAGCAAGGACTTCTTAAACATTGACCTGGGCCTGGAGATACAATAACAAAAATGACACGATCACCGTCCTCAAGAAATTCTTGGGTGAGAAGTGTAGGGACAGTTCAAGGATGGGCAGACTGTGTATAAACATATGCAAAATACATACAAAAGCAATACAATGTAATGGGGAGAGTGAATAAATATCAACAGGCATTTATTGAATACCTCCTGTATAGAAGATGTTACTGTGGCCAGTAGAAGACAGTTTACCTTTTTGGTATTTATCCCTAATTTCTTAAGCTGTTATTCTTCACCTCAGGAATACTTCTAACCATATTAGTTTTATTCTCCAGAATGAGGAATTTCCACTCATATTCCCATGTTTTACTCATGCTAAGACTGAAGGTTTAGATATATCCTGCAGTTAATTGGAGTTTGGGAATAGATAGTTTCAAATAGTTCTGATTCTGAGTATTAATAATTTATATTTCTGTGAAACCAAAGCTCCAAGTACATTGGAGAATTGTAGGGTGGTGGGGAGGTCTTGCACTAGGTATTGCTTTTTCCAATTATATTGTATAACCTTTTTTTTTAGAGGCTTAGAGGCATTTGTGTTTGTTGTATAATTTCTGTTGAAAAGTCCCTCTATTCAGACCCATTCCCTTTAAGGGTCTCTTTCTTTAGGTAATTAGCCAAATAGAGTTAATACCCTAACCCTAGTACACCTGATGCTATCCCTGCCATGGCTCAGAAGGAACTACTTTATTTGTGGTGTCTCTTCACGAGTGTTTATACCTTAGTCTTTACTTCTGAAAATTAGAAGACAAAAGATGAAAAAAACCTAAACAAGATCTCATTCCTCCTGAGCTGCATAAAACCTGATACTTTCCTCCCAATCAAACTGGCCACCTTTTTTGTATGCCAGTCTCACTAACTCCCTCTTTCCTCCTAAAGCACAGGTTGGTTTAAAAGTGAATTTGCATCAAATTCTAAAAGACTATCCAAGAACTATCCTAGCAGTCTTAGTACTGTCTCAAGCATGCATCTTAGATAAGTTTCCCTGTTATACCCTTTGACTATTCTAAATGTGAATAAAATAGTTTTAAAACATTTATACAGTAGGTTTTATGGCTTTTATACTTTAAACTTCTGATAGTATTGTTACTGATAAAAATAAATGAATTTTAAGTTGAAATTTTTATTACTAGCCATTTTCTACATATATATGTTATTATTTTTTCTCTCTCTCTTTAGATGATGTTGAAGTACAAAGATAAAAAATGGTACCAGTTTTGAAAGCCAGAATCCAGTTATAGCCAACTTTGTCTGGAAGAGGGGAAAAAAATTCCTTTTTTTCTTTCCATTAATTTCTTTAAGACAGAATTAAGGGGTATTCATCACTGGATACTGTTCTTTCCTAGCGCAATCATGCACTGTTTTTACCTCAGTCATGTGGCTTTAACTGAGGAGCATTGTGTTTAAAATGCATACACATGCAACTGGAGTATCCAAGTGTGTTCCAGCCATGAATTAACAGCTTGAGAGCTGAGCAGGTCACATAAGACAACATGAAGAGGAAAAGAGAAAATTGGCACAAAAGTCAGTGGCAGTCTTGGATCAGTCCTTTACTAAAATTTCACATGCCTAGAGGTTTTGTGCTATTATATCATCTATCAGTGCCGAGTTTCTTTTAAGGAGAGGCAGTAAATCAGGGGTTCTGGAACTAGTACAGTCATATTTGCATCATTGAACTGAACTATTAACAACTGTCATGAACTTCCCCTCCCCTTAAGTGGGTTGGTCATCATTATCAGTAGTGAAGAAGAATTAAGCTGTTTGCTATCACCATCTGTTGAGACAAGACCAAGTTAAAGTATTGGCTATTGATAAACATACAATTGACCTGTGGATGGGCTATTCTTGGATCTCTGTTGTTGTATTCCTGTATTCAATCCATACTCTGTCAAGTACAAAGCAAGGAGAGGAGTCACTTTTCATTGAAAAGTGTAAAGAACATGAATGAACTGCTCACATTTCTGGAAATTTCTTTGTAAAATGGCTATGCAGTGTGAAAAGTGAAAAACCTCCATTGTGGTGAGGAGACTACTTCAGTGTCTGTTGTTTTTGTTCTCATTAACTCAGCTAATAGTAGTTTTGACCAAAAAAGTTATTGGTTATATTTGTAAAAATATTAAAATTGGCTAAGGTTTTAATTTATGCTTGAATTTTTTATAAAATGTTTAACCAAATGGACCTTTGCATCAATTTAATTAAAATTGCTAAACGGTTTCATTATTTCAGTAAAATGTGCAGCTCCATAATTAGGGGAGAAAAGACCCTTTATTTGCTACCAGTACACTCAGGTGATGAGCCAGTTAAAACTTACTGCACATACCATCACATGAAAAATGCCAAGCATCTAGTGTCAGTCATTAACTCTATATGAATCTATCCAATGACCTATTTTCTGTAGAATTAATTAATATAGTATAAATCTGTATGTGTCCTTTCAAAAATTTTAATGAGCCAAAAGAGAAGAAAATGTACATTTTGGTAACTAAATTATTTCCAGTACTAGAATCTAATACCAAATAAGACCAGCAATGAAAGATTAAGTACTGGTTTCCCAGTATAGCATTAAGGGCAGGAACAAAATGACTGATTAGATTTGGAAGTAATCTCACATTATTAATGCAGACTTAATACAGTGAGATTCTCGACTGTTCTGGTATAGCAGTAAGTGAAAAGTGCATAGTTGCTGCACTAAAATTAATGTTCATGAAATTAAAATATGTTGTTTTGTAAGTAATGATTGTCTTGTTTTTTTTCGGTAAGGAATAGAGCACACATTGATAGTATTCAGTAGGGATTTTCCCTCTACTATAGGGTCATTAAGGCATACTTTACAACACTGTAACTGTATAGGGCTTGTTATACATCTTTTTGTTTTCTTTTTAACCATTTCGTAATGAGACTTTTGTGTTTACATCTCATAAAACATGCACTACTCAACAAAAATGTTTACATTCAGATCGGTTTTAAATATCACTTCATGAAGACAATATAAAAAGACTTGATTCAAACCAATTCAATGCTTGTTTTTTCTGCAGAAAGCTTTTTGGATTTTGCGCAGAGCTCTGGTATTCTGTTTAATATTATCCCTATGATGAAAATGTAATCATTCACAAATTACTTTATTTGCGTCACATTCTTATATCCCACTGTTCTGTGTTATATTAACATAAAAGATATTTAGCATCTCTTTGAAAAATACAGTTCAGCATATGCCATGGGGGGCAGCTAGGTGGTGCAGTGTCTTGGAGCACTGACCCTGGAGTCAGGAGCACCTGAGTTCAAATCTGGCCTCAGACACTTAACACTTACTAGCCATGTGACCTTGGGCAAGTCACTTAATGCCAATTGCCCTGCCGTCCCTCCTCCAAAAAGCAAAAAACAAAACAAAACAAAAAACATATGCCATGAAAAAAGTTGACAACAGATTTGGAAAAACTGACAAGAAGCACTAAGAAAAATATTTTATTAGTTCCCACATATGTGGATTAGTAACACCAGACATTTATTATGCCACAGGATTATTTTATATTTATTAATTCTTTTCATTTGTCAGTTCACCTATTATATATAAAATGAATTAATATTTAATTGTTTTAAAATTTAAAAATGAAAGAAATTTGTTAAATTTTACATGACCTCAAATGGATGCTTGGCTCCTTTTCTTCCTTTAAGATTAGAAAGCTAAATACATTTTTAAACATAGTATTGGAACTTTTTCAGGGATATACTTAATTCAGTTTTTCGTGAGAGAGACAGCCAGTAGTAATGTTCACAATTCCTTAACAATTATTCTACAAAATTTGATAGCAGTTCTACTTAATCTTTGGTGAGAGAAACAGGTTGCAATAATAACAATTCTGTAATGATTAATTTATAGAAGTTGTTTTTCTTTTAAGAGGTGAAACAACTTATCTTTTTTTCTCTTTAAAAAAATGTAAAAAGTTACAAGCAAGCCAAGGGGGAAAAAAGGGCAGGGAGTAGGTACAACAACAAAATGTTAGTAGAGCAAAGAATGAAAAATAATGAAAATGGTACTAGTGTGCATCTTTCATATCTTAATATTATTCTTTGTCTCATCTATCACTGAAGTATTCATTGGTTAATATCTCAAAAGGTAAATGGTTTATACATGTACTACATGCCCAATTAATCTTATTTTTTTTAACATAAAATTCATTCATATGTTCATATATGTATGTATGTGTGTGTATATGTATACATACATATGCTTGGAAAGGAATTTGTGACACAGCTCTCTTGTTGTATTTGCTGATAATTTTAAAATTCTGTACAGTATGTCTGTATGATGTTAGAAAAGGGGGTATCAATCCCCTAGATTTGCATTTTGGTCATAGAAAAAAGTTTTTATAATGTTTTTGAGAGGAATAACTAAAGATACAATGGAGCTATTGTTGATTTCTCTTAATTTTGTTTTCAAGGGGACTACAAAAACTCCTCTTATTTATCTGTTTTATGTAGCTTATTACATTTAATTACATTCAGTGCTTTCAACTGAAGCTTTTTTTAATTCTGCCAAATTGTAGATTCTTCTAAATGTTACTTGATGTAAATATGTGTTTCCAACAAGTCTGAAAGTGTTCCATATGTTTAAATATCAAGGGCGGGATGGGGAGGAAAGTGGTTATTTGGACAACACCATAGATTTCAAAGTTTTACCCTGATTTATATTGTATTTCTATTTATGTTTGCTCAAAACACTTTTCACATGACAAATTAGAAAGCTATATCCAAAGGTTTTTTTGTGGTTTTTTTTTTTTTTTGGTGGTAGAGACTTATTTTAACTTTTTTTTTTTTGCTTAATAAAAAGCACTGATATTACATGAATTTAAACTTGAATTTTTTCTGCACTTTTTTAAGCAATGAAACTTTTTATTATAATTTGATTTTTTCCACATTTCCTAGTTCAAATGAAATAGCACATATGTAGAAACAACAAAATCATAGCCATGCAGCTAGCTTTACTTTTGAAAATTAGGCGATTAAGACTCTAAAAACATTTGAGAGAGTTTTTCAAGGATAAAAAATACATATAAAACCTGTTGCTGTGTGTCAGCATTTTCAGTCTGAAATTATTGCAACACTTTCAGATTTGTTTCAATATCATACTATAATAATGTTATATTTATACATACTGCTAAAGAATATACTTTTAGTTTTCAGAAGAAATTTTTATATATGTACACTTTAATTTAAGAAAAGATGAACTTGTTAAGTTTAAGTCAGAGTACTTAAAAAGTATGTATATTATCCATACAGAAGTTATGTTTTACGCTTATAATAAGAAATATATTCGTATCTCATATCGAGATACAAGTAATTAAAAACCTAACGTACTTCACTAGAAATCTTTCACACACTTGGCAGGATAACATCATAGGTCTTGTAACCCCTCTTTTCAACATTCTCAATTATAACATTTTGGGAGGGGGGAATACCCACAATCACTTAATTGCAAAATCTTTCTCAATAACTGCAGCTTGCTGTTGGATGCCTACCATAACTTTTGTTTTAAAATATAAATATATATATAATATATAAATAGTTTTTCAGATATTTTCTTCAGCATTTTTAAAATAAATTTCCAAAAACTAAAACAGAGTTTATGTATTTTTGTCAATGAAGAGATTTCTTTTGTAGTTGATAGAATTTGATTTTCAGTTTGATATTTAGTAATCAGTATTACTGTGTAAATTTTTTTCCAGTTTTGATTTTGGAAAGTATAGCACTTTTTTTTATCTAAATTGTTTATTTATTTACTTGGGTTGAAATTTATTGCCCATGTGTTAAAATTGTTGGATATTTTAGAATTTGAAAATGGATATGACAATAATGTTTATTTTTATTTACAGCTTTTGTCAGTTGAATTTTTCCTGATCTTGAATGATTTCTTATAAAGTGTGATATGGATCATTTTCCCTGTGGACACAAATTACTTCACTGCCACAGAAGTTTCAGATTCTGTAGACAGAAATTACTTGTTTTGGAGAAATTAAAACTGAAAAGCTTATAATATTTTTTCAAGAGAATCCACTTCAATCTGTTTCCAGTTCAAATAGTTACAACTTTTACTTTCCGCTGCTTGTCAAATAGTTTACTAAGCAATTGTGTAACTTTGTTTCTGTCTCCACAAACCCCGTGTATGTGCTCGTTTCCTTAATGTATGATATTCCAAGCCAGCAAGTAAGTGTATTTCTGATTTGACTACACCTCAGAGGAATAATGAATGTCAGTTTTGCCAGTATTTTTCACACGAGGATAATTGATGAAAATGTATAGTGTATAGATTACGAATAAATCAGTATTAATTTAGTGTGGGTTTTTTGGCTAAAGGACTTAAAATGGGAACAAGTTGTGATAGAATTGTGTTCATTTGAAACTTTAGCTTTTTTAAATTGTACTTTCATTATGAATGGTTAAAACATTCAGCTAAAAATATGCACGTTGCAAAATGAAAATAAATATAGCAGAAGGCAATGCAAGGAGGTATATTGTGTTTTAAGTATATCCATTTTTTTTCTTTGTAAATAAACAGTACTATATTACTTTAGACTTGACCTCTACTAAATGTAATAGAACTAAGAGATACATCCTGCTTTCCAGTTATGCAACTGCTTCATTGTAAAAGTATCACCAAAAGTTAATATGATAAAGAAACAAGAGTAAGTTTTTCTACCATCGCCCATTCGCTGGGCAAGCATGATTAAAGTAGAGTTCTAGCTTCTGTATACCTTAAAATGTACATGCAGTTTTTTTTTTTTAGTTCACTGATATTTCTTTTTAAGTTGATCTTGCTGAGCCCCAGTTGCTGTCTTGAAGGTAATTTTTGGAATATGCATTTTAAATAAGGTTGCAAATCCATTTGTCTGTATAATTTCATATAAACTACAAGCATACTGTTGCAAACGCTGAAATGTGTCAGACTTCACAGTTATCTTACATTCATATAATTGAACTTTGTCCTTACAACAAAGGGTCAACATAAGGTAATGGAATATTTTTGTAAATAAATACCTATCCAGCTGGTATTTTAAAAGAAAAAATGTATAATATGTGTTTCTGAAAAAAAATGGTCATATATATGTATATGAATGTGTCATTATTCTAAAGGAATCTGATTGGGCAAAATAAACTACTCAAATCTCTCCTGAAGCAAAATAACCCCTTTTCTGGAAATTTAAGTGTTTTTAGTTTTTTTTCCTTTCAATGTGAATTATAATTCTACCAAAACTGTTCAATTTTAGGCCAAAGAAATATAGAGAAATTGCCTATACTAGCAAAGGGAAGAATTAAGACAAGTAATCAGATACTTATGGGAAAAGAAACTATTGTTTCTCAAATAACTGGGTACTCAAGGCAAAAGATGTTTGTTTTGATTTTTGTCTGGAAATGTCCAATTAATTGCTATTGTTATTAACCAACGCTTTGCTGGTATGTTTATGTGTTCAGAATGCCAATAGCTAATTATTATTCCCGAAGACTCTTTTCTGTAAATTGATTGGGGGAGGGTGTAAAAAGTTGAAATTAAAGGACCCTAAAAGTATCACTCCTTTTCATATTATTTCCATTATACTTGGGAAGTTAAAGATGATGGCAATTATATATCCTTAGATGAATATGTTAAAAAGTTGGGGAAGAGCATGGTGTTCTTTTGTAATTTGGCCTTTGAACATATGGTGGCAGTCCTGTCATGCTTCTTTCAACATTAGGGAAGAATCTGACTTAGATTTCTGCCAGATGAGATTTGTAATCTTTGGAAATAACCCTGTTTTGCGTTAGATTTGTGGACTTCTTTTTGAATCCTTAATTCAAGATTTCAAATGTAGATTGGGCAAAATGAGTTCTAAAGTTTTGTTATTAAATGAGAGCTTTACTAATAATAAGCCTATGCTTGTGTAACCTGGTTTGTTGTTTAAAGATCCTTCAGTATCTTTGCAAATGATCTCAGGCATCAAGACATCTTACCGCAGCAAATGGGGAAAAGGCTGGATATTTGAATATCTGTTAAAGATATTTGGCTTTGAAGAGAGCCTTAATTAGCATGCCATTACTTAAATGGTATCTATTTAAATGAGTTTTAACAAATATATTGCATTTTTGCCATTGAGATAAAGCAGTGAAGTATGACCACTTCATATAAATACACAACATTTTGTTGTTTGGTTGTTTCAGTTATGTCCAGCTCTTCATATCTCCATTTGGGGTTTTCCTGTTAGAGATACTGGAGTGGTTTGCTATTTCCTTCTCCAGCCCATTTTGTAGATGAGGAAACTGAGACAAGGTTTTAGTGATTTGCCCAGGGTCATTTGGCTAGCAAATATAAGACCACATTTGAGTTCAGGAAGATGTCTTCCAGACTCCAGGCCCAGCACTGTGTCACCTGGCTGTGCCATAAGTACACCATAATTTTTTTTCTTCTCCTGTTTACACTATAATTTTAATGTTCTATATTAGAAACCATTTTCTTCCCAATATCAGTGCAGCTGAACTGGCTTAGTTTCAGTGTATTACTGTGGTAACATGAATGTTTTAACAATTTAACGTTAGATTAAGAGACTTTCAAACGTCAAATTTTAGAACCTTATTTCACTTTTTCAAGCTTTATGAATTAGTTTTAAAATTGATGTTCCTGTGGCCCATATTCTGTCCACTTGGAGTAGACAAAGGACCTGGTTTCAAATACTGTCTCTGTTGTTTATTATCTGTATCACTTTGGACAAGTTACTTCATCTCTCTGGGTTTCTGTTTCATTATCATTAAGATGAGACCTATAGGACCTTTAAGGTCCCTGTTCTAAATCTACCAAAGCCTACAGAAATCAATTTCTGTATTAACATGGTGCCTTGCACTGTGCAGGCATGAACAAGCTCTGTTAAATATAATGGAATTAAATCTATATTATCTTCCATTGCTTATTTTAAAATAGTCAGTTTTTTCTTTACTATTTTCATTCAAAGCATGACATGTTTTTAATAGTTCTCAAATTTATTACTTTTTTTACTAAATGTCTGAATTTGAGTTTTGGGGTAAAAGAGTCCATTTAAATTATTATACATAATGAAATACAAGTGAAAATAATAAAGGTATAACGACAAACATCTGAGAATTTGGCTTTTTATAAAATCTTTACTGCCAGCTTTCTCAGTCTTTGAGATTTATGTGATCCATGAAAGATCTGAAGTATTATAATTGGCAAGATACCTGGATATATAATGCTTGGTTATGGTGTTGCTCTTGGTTTCATTAATTTTTCTTCAAGCTTCACTATAACTTTTACTTCCCTTTTACTCTTTCTGTCTCTCAGTGTGACTTTGTCCCTGTCTTTTCACTCCTGTTAACCCTTTATTAAAATTAAAAAAAGAAGCAATTGTCACATTAAAAATAAAACTAACTTCATTAAATTTCCTTACTGTTCCTACACCACCTGGCATACGCACAGACACACATACACACACACCCCAAACATCCATCAGGTTTCTGGGTTTGTGTTTAATTAGAAAGTATAGGGTCTCTATTAACAAAACAAAACCAACTCAGAAGAGAGTTTGTAAAGGGAGATTCAGAAAAGAAGTGTAAGAGTATCAGAGAACCATGGTTCAAAAAGTACAATCTAGTGACTATTATGATTGACCCCATCATCAAATTTAGTCAGTGATCAATTAAGTTTGATAATTGCTCAAATTTGTACATACTAGTGAGAAGACAGTGTGGGATAGTGGATAAAGGATCATCCAAGTCATCAACTTTGACCTCCATAGATAGTTTGAGGTCATAGGTCAGTGCACCGGACTATTGAGATAATGGAGGCACTAGGAATTCCTGAGTCAGCTTTTCTTTGCACACATACACATGCTATCGCATACATTTTTCACAAATACCATGCTAATTAAAAAAAAAAGTATATGCAGGAACACTGCACCAATTAAATTTTGGAAGTATTAGGACATTTTGTATCATGTAGTTCTTGCTTACAAAGTCATGTAATATACACATATGTATGTGTGTATATAAATCAATCCATCAATATATTACATTCTAATAACTTAATGCTTTTTGATCATTTTGTTGGCAATACTGCTCATGTGCTCCCATCTGGTGGCCAAAAATATGCTTGGTTGATAAACTGAATTACTAGTTACTGTTTTCTGTTTTAAATTCCAAATGCTATTAAACTTCAGTTTCTTATGCAAAGAACATCAATTCAAGAGTCAAAAAACCTGAGTTCTATTTAACCCTGATTTTGCCACAAATTATATGTATGGATTTATGACCTTGGGCAAGTCCTTTAAACTCTTTCAATTTCCTAATCTGTAAAATGAAAACACCAGCCCTACCTACCTCACAGGGTTGTTGTGAGGATAAAATAAAATGACATTCTATAAGAATATTTGAAAACATAAAAATAAACAGATACAATGTGTTACAAAATTTTTAAAGTAATATTAATGCCTCATAATCTGTGTGCCTGAAAAATATAAAATATATGTACAAGTAATTTGCTTCTGTCTGACTTGATACAGAGAAGAACAATTAGCGAATTCATTTATGAAGGTACTGACCATTGGCAGACATAAACATAAATTTTTTATAGTGTTTTTTTCCTTTTAATGTGTCATCAGTAGCTATCAGTAAGTGAAAGTGAGTTGGGGTTTAATGTATTTGAATCTTTGCCTGCATTGGTATGACTTGACTGACAACTGTAACTAGATGTGTAGTCTTATTCAAACTGAAAAGTGATTATCCAAAACAGAACTAGAAAAAGAAAACTGGTATCTTTTATGTTCTAGATACCCAACACATTTATTGAAATTTTATAAATTTTATTAAGTTGTGCTTTTTTGCTCCATTGTGCCACTGTTCAGTTTTTAGCCATGATACATCATAGCATAACAGCTAAAGGGAACCTTAAGTATAATCTAAGCCAGTCTCCAAAATTTACAAATGAAGGAACCAGCACAGAGAGATAGAAGGACAGTAATTTCTGCATTAAA
Organism: Pseudochirops corinnae; assembly: GCA_028646515.1. Taxonomy (NCBI): domain Eukaryota; kingdom Metazoa; phylum Chordata; class Mammalia; order Diprotodontia; family Pseudocheiridae; genus Pseudochirops; species Pseudochirops corinnae. The sequence continues at coordinate 56,615 of JAQQSV010001006.1, forward strand.
CATAATTTTTAAAAATGACTCAAAATGTTTCTGATTAAAAATGGGCAGGAATGAATTATGATTCCTGTTGTGTAATTAGAACAAACCATGCTTATACATATACATATATATATATACATATATATATATGTATATATATATTTACCTTTTCAGCCACATTCACAGACAAATAGGGTACTTAATTATAATTCTTAGATTTTTGGTTTGAGTCTGCATTCTCCTCTGTTTTACTAAATACAAATTTATCTGTCTTTGCTTCATCAGCTCATCAATCATCCAAATAAATGAAGGACACATGAAAAAAATATGGAGGCTTTAGTAAATTGGGTGAGCCCAATGTAAATATATATATATATATATATATATATACATATATATATATATATATATATTGATTAACCATTCTATTATCAGTAGGCCTGCTTGTTTACAGCATGCAATTTGGCTTTAAATTTTTATCACTCCATCCTAGGGTTAGGGGTGAGGGGTTGAAGAATCAGCATTGAAAGAGAGCAATGCTAGGACCAAATCCCTGTTTCTATATTCTGGCAAGTAGCCATTCAGCTTTTGCTTGGTATGGTTCATTTTATTTTGGGCCATCTGTAATTGTTGGGAAGGTTTTCCTTGCCTTAAGTCTTAATTTGACTCTTTGCAGCTTTTACCCATGATGCAAAACAGAAAAAAAAATCTAATCTTCCACTTCACAGACCTTCAAATACTTGATTATAACCATCAAATCCCCCTAAGTCTTTTGTTTCTTCTGACCAGTATCTGTTATATCTATTAACCAAGGTCTTAGGATCATCAAAGTTTAATCTCATACAGGAAAAAGGAAAAAAAAAATTGCAGAAAATAGTTTTTAATCACTATAAACACTCAGATATAAAAAATGCTACTGTAGAAAAATGTTTTAAAAAAATTATACTGTTCAACAGTAATTTTGTGAGTTTATTATTAGCAATGGTTTGCTACATTCACAATCTAATCCATTTGAAGTCCTCCACTGGGTACATTGCAATTCTGTCACAACATTCTCATCCACATGCCTACCTATGTTGCCTAGGGAGGACTTAATTCTCTGAAGAACTTCTGGGTCTCTTAATTATCTTAACATACTCTTTTACTACTGTCATACACATATATGTAGGCATGTATGTATGTATGTGTGTGTGTATATCCTCAAGGATGTCTTTTATGTTGCTTCTTGTATGTAAGCTATCCTTACTCATATGACACTTTATATTTACATCCACCATATCTTGTCCTCATTTCCTTTTGGCATCACCTGCATTTATTGTGAGGGTCATAATATAAGTTTAAAGTGGAAACAGACCTTTCAGATCAGCTAGGGCAGGTTCCTTCTTTTATAGATAAAAAAAGAAACCCAGAGAAATCTCTTGCCCAAGGTTACATGAGTAGTAGTGAGCAAAGTTGAGATATATAGCAGACCTAGTATTATAACCCAGGTCCTTTGATTCCACCAGAGCAAGTCTTCACCATGCCATGCTACCTTTCTGATATTCTTCTGAGAATATGGTATTTCATGGTTTCTAACCATATAGTATCAGTGTAAGAATACTGATGTTAAATAGATAACCTTTTGCACCTGTGAGTAGCTTAAATTATTATAAAGTATTGTACACTCAAAAAAGGTATACCCCTATCTGCTTCCACTCAGTTTGGGCTCAGCTAATTATTCATTTGATGCTCATATTCAGGATTACACATGGTCTTAATCAGTGAATTTTGCAGCTACTTGACATAATGTAGAAAACAATACTTTTTTCATCCATTTTATTTTTCAAAGATATATGTTTAATTTTTTCAAGTATTCCATGGTTCAATGAACTTAAGACCATGGCATCCATGAATGGGAATGTCTAGAACAGTGGTTCTCAACCTGTGGGTTGCGACCCCTTTGGGGGTTGAACCGGGGTCACCTAAGACCATCGGAAAACACATACTTCCGATGGTCTTAGGAACTGAGACACTGCTCCTCTATCAATCTCCAGGCAGGTCCACCCACATGCAAATACACCCACATACGAGTCTTAAAGGGTTTCGGCATTAGGAAGGTTGAGAATCACTGGTCTAGAAGAAAGAAAAAGAACCCTTGTTTTCTTTGCAAAAAAAAAAAAAAATTAAAAACCAGCCTCAGTGACACTGGAGAGAACTACTTAGGTGAGCACATCTCCTTGTCTTATGCCCCCCTGAATAACTTTAAACAGATCAGTGGAAAAAATTATGTAATCACATCTGCTTTACAGTCATATATTCACCTATGAATGGGAGATACATTGTTTAGTAAGAGCTTTTAAAGTAGCATTTTGCTTTATGGAGTTAAATGCCTTTATGAAATCAAAAGTAAACTTGGTGGTATCTTTTATTCTGTATGACTCTCCTTAAGGTAGGGTATCTTTTAGAAAATTGCCTGCAAATTTTTTCCTGTTCATATTCTCATTAATAATACCCTCAATGGGTAGATAGGTATTTTTTCTCATATAAAGTCACTCAAAAGACAAATCACAGCAAGTGAAAAGCATGAATGAGTTGCCAGTTATCGCTTTTGAAGGAATAACCAGACCAATGAACCCATTGAAATATGGATTAAAATCTGGTCAAGTCTGGTTAGTCCTAACTTTGTCTTCTTAGACACCATTGTCTTAAGTATGTTGGATAATAAGGTAATAAAGTACAAATAGGTTAGTTATGGCTAAGATTAGAAACACTAGTAAATCCTGTTCTTTGAAAATCAGAACATCTTTTCTTTCTTTATTCTTATATCCTATTTTCTATAATCCTACTTATTAAAGATTCATTACAGTATAATAAGCATAATTTCATTTTATCCTATTGCTCTTCAAAAACTAGAACAGGCATCTCTAGCACCAGGCACCAAAGGCACCCCAGGGGATAATTTTCACAGTGATAGCACGCATATGTGAAGACTATTTCTCTCACCAAGATTGCAAAGTAAACAAAGTTTGTATTTAGCGCCTGACTTGATCTTCTGGTCTTCACACCAATACACAGAGCCTCTTGCCCTACTGAAACATCTTCCTATCTAGCCCTTCTCCAAAATTAACTTTCCCAATAATCATAATTGTCATTCCCTCAGTAAAGTTGATATGAGGTAGGAAAAAAAAAACAATCTCATCTGTTTAAAGTAATTCATTTTACTGAGTTAATTACAACAGAAGGAATAGTGTAATCCTTCCAAGGGTATTCTCATTTTAAAAGAGGACCAACATTCCCATTTCCCCGAAAGAACAGAAGTCAGTATATTTATGCCCCATGAGTAAACCCTAAGTCTGAGATTATTACATTGTCAAATCAAGTCACACATTAAGTACCCATTATGTTCCATGAAGTATTCTAAGCACTAGGTATACAAAGAAAAAAAAGAAAAGGAGTGCTCAAGGAGTAGACAAAAACAAACAACTAATATGCTGGATAAATTGGAAATAATCTCAGAGGAAAGACACTGAGATTAAGGAGAATGGACAAAGACTTCTAGCCTAAGGAAGTACTTTAACTGAGATTTGAAGAAAGCCAGGGAAATCAGGCAGCAGATCTGAGAAAGGAGAGCATTCCAAGTTTAGGGGATAGCCAGTGAAAGTGCAGTTTGAAATTGTCAGAGTTGAAAATTGACCCTCCACAGCAATTTTTCCTTTTTTTTTGAAGGAGAGCTAATGTAGCCAAACAGGCTAAATAAACCCAAGATCTGGTTTGGTGGAAATTAGATAAGTCCATATAGCAATGAGTAATGTGCTTTAATGGATCCATGATCCAATTGATATGAATACTTTTGCTGCTACAATCCATGTGCTCATTTTATGCATTTTTTTCAACATATTTCTGTAAATTGTTAAGAAAATGTCTCCATAAAGGATTAGGGGTATGTGTAATGGCTTAGCTTCTCCCAGGCAGGGTCTGTAATGGTAGGCTGGAGGATGAAGCAATAGCAGCTACAGAAGCAGTGTTAGATAATGACCTATATGAAAATAAGGATGAAAAGTCATAGGGAAAGGGTGAGATCAGTGCTTCTATCTTTTTTTAAACTACACTTGAAATAGAGATTTTTAGTGTTCTTTTTTCCCCATGCAAAATAACGCTTAAACAACTCTTTTCGTGGTGGCAAAGAATTGGAAATTAAGAGGCTGCCCATCAGTTGGGGAATGGCTGAACAAATTGTAGTATATCAATATAATGGAATATTCTTGTGCTATAAGAAATGATGAGCAGGTGCTCTTCAGAAAAACCTAAACTTACATGAACTGATGCTGGGTGAAGTAAGCAGAACCAGGAGAACATTGTACACAGTAACAGCAACATTGTGTGATGATCAACTTTGATAGCCTTGGCTCTTTACAGCAATACAAAGATCTAAGACAATCACAAAAGACTTCTGATGAAAAATACTATCCACATCCAGAGAAAGAACTATGGAGTCTGAATGCAGATCAAAGCATACTATTTCACTTTTGTTTGTTTTTTTCTTTCTCATGGGTTTGCCCTTTTGTTCTGATTCTTCTTTTATAACATGATTAACATGGAAATGTTTAATATGATCGTACATATACAGCCTATAGCAGTTTGCTTGCTGTCTTGGGAAGGGGGGAGGGAGATAAAATTTTGGAACTCAAAATCTTATAAAAGTGAACATTGAAAACTAAAATAAATAAAAAATTTAAGAAGAAAAACAAATAAACATTGTGACTGTAAGTGCTTAAAAAATAACGGTTGAAGTACAAAAATGGCAATAGGAATAAAGTGTCAAGCTTTGTTATCTTATATACTGAAGCAATAATGCCACAGGTATTAATATTTTAATTTAATTTTGTTTTTGTTTTTGTTTTGATGCTCCTTGTTCAGTGAAATACAATAATGGTGTGAAAGATACAAATGTAGTTGAATAAAACTACTGAGAGACTAGTTCCTCCAAGACATGACTTCTGGTGGCACAATTTCTTCCCTTTGCATGTCTGTATATTATTCATCCATTTGCATCTAGAAATGATGTGGCTTAGCTAGGTTTCATCTCAAACTGTGCAAGCTCATTTCCCCCTCCATTGCTTTTTACTGTTTGAAACCCTGGCATCATGATGTCATCAGCAAGTCTTGCAAGGGAGATCAGAGTTTGGTCAATGAGGGTGGAAAAGAACAGCACTGATCATCCCAGGCTACAGTTGTCTCTGCCTGTGGGACTTGGCTTTGAACATAGCCACCCCTTTAGCCAACATTCTTGAGTGTCAGCTTCCTCCCTTCTCTTGCATGGTGGGTTGAGGAATGAAAATAAGATCACTTAGCCTCAGGCACATACTTTGGCTACTAACAACAGCTTGCATAGTCTAGGACAAAAAGAAAAATCCCCAAACCAGTTTATGATCTGCCTCTTGGGACATTTATATAAATATAAATTATTAATGAATAATCATAAACCATATCATTCCTAAATCCCCATGCCACATTAAACTCCTAGGTGATTGAAATGAGGTCTATCCTTCTGTTCTAGTTAGCTTATGTATATTCAAATACATGTCCAGGTTATGCTGGCAATGCAATACTTGTGACTATTTTTCATTTGTTTTTTAAATGAAAAACAAATCAGAATAAAGAAACAGCAAGAAAATTTGTTTTTATAGCATCTAATAGCTCACTAGGCACAAGGAGAAAAAGTTGTACAGGATTTAAACTTTTGTCACTCTTCCAAAGATTTTAAAGGATGGTCTCCTTACAAGTGGTCCCCCTCATCTGTGCTTTCTTGACAACTCCAGGGACTGATACTGAGATGCTACTAATGTCCCTTGTTGGCATGGCTCTACCTAGTTTAATACAAATGGCACATGAGATTCTCTCTATAACTGAGGTGAGAAGGGGAAAATGTCTCCAAAACACTAAATTACAATACATTTTCACTGTCCCCTCGGAATTTACTGTTACAATCACATTAGAGATTTTAGTCTGGGTCATTCAAGGTCATATACAGATGAAGAAACTAAACCCCAATACGTTATGTGACTTGCCCAAGGACACATGGGTAACAAATAGCCATGCCATATTCAAATTTAGGTCTGACTACAAATGCAATGTACTTTCAACTTCTATTCTCTCCTTTACCAAGTTACCATGGTAGTCGTCAGAGCTTTTTGATAATCCAACTTCCATTGATAAGTCAGGGTCCCAGAACTAGGATGTCTCCATCAACCCTTGAGGGTTCAGGATTGACTTCCTTTGATTCAGGAGTTTTTAACCTGGTGTCCACAGGGAGCTTATGAACTCAGATAAGAAAAAATGCATATCTTTATTTCAATTACTTGGCTTCCTTTATAATCCTGAGTGTTTTATTTTATGCATTCAAAAAACATTATTCTAAAAAGGAATCAATAGACTTCACCAGACTTCCAAAGTGATCTATGACACACACAAAAATGTTAAAACCTCCTTGTACCATTGACCATTGACTTAAGAGCCCACTATCATTTGAGAGTTAATCAGCCAGTCTTAAGTAGTATCTATTAAAGTAGTACAATAGGAACAACTAACACAAAATATCACATACACACATGCAAACATACCAACATCTGTGACAACTTTACCACAAGCACATACTGACTCCAGGGTAAAATGAACTCAAGCTTAGACACATCCGCATGTTCCAATTTCTGTAATTCTCCCTTCTCCAATTACTTGAAAATTTATAGTTGATATATGCAGTTATGAAAAAGTTTTCCAGCTTGTTGATATAGACTTCTTGTCTGGCATTATTTCACTTCATCCAATGGCTCCCAAAGACTTTAGTTTTGGCTAAATATTTTTTGATGGATTAGTTGAGACATTCTTACCTAGTTAATATACCAGTGCTAAGCTGGTATATTCTACCCTTGAAAGTTTTTAAAATATGATCTTGTATTACAAACTTTTGCTGTCCTTTGTTGTCATATCTTTGCTTCATTAGAACATAGTTTTGTTGGTGGACACGGTTTTTAATATATTTTGATCTTTCGTCCTTGCAGTGAGTACTTTGACCCGATTAAACTTCTCAAGCAATTGGGATAAGGTCAATATTTTATCTTTTGTGTATGTCCTTTTTTTTCCCTTCAGGTTAGGTTGAGATGGTGTAATGCCATGCACGAGCAGCTTTCCAGAAGAATGCTACTGTGAATAGCTTTTAAGGTTCTGATTACACAGTATAGTGAACACTCCATTTATTAAATAACAAATCAGAGCAAAACATTCACAACAAATCAAGATACAGTATTCACAACATTACATCTTATCACAGAAAATCACAATATGGTGTTCACAATAGCTTGTCATTAAAATGGCCACATAGTTTTCACCAAAACGGTCACAATATTTAGAACAAAGAACAAAAGAACAATCATCTGGTATCCCTAAGGAGGTTTGCCTGCTTACTTAGTCGTTCAATCATCTCAGAGTAAAAGTCAGTCTTCCACTCATGGGGCAACTAGGTGAACTTAATCAGTCACTTATTTAGCAATCAGTTACTAAGTATTGCTAATCACTAAATACAATCCTTAGAAAATACAAAAAAACCCCAGCCCTAGGTCACCAGTAAACCATGTTATCATCACAGCATCCAATATCCAAGGAAAGATCTTTTCTTCATCTTGACTAAGGGTGGTTTCTCAGATCCCCTGGATCCCCTTCCACAGTCCCAGCTCCTACCTGAATCCACCAGTTACCTGGATTCAGAGGCAGACAGCTCCCAGGTCCTTATCCAGTCCTCTGGGCAGTTCCTGCTATACACTGAAGTTCACAGGGTCCAGTACATCTCAAAACCTTTACAATTTCTGTTCCTGGGAATTCAAGGATCAACCAAGCCATAAACAAAGTCTTAGCATCCTGGTCATTCTCCCTCAGTCCTCCAGCAGTTTGGCTGGCCCTAGGACCCAGAAGAAATCTCAGCCTTTCAGGCAGCAGCAGCAACACTGACCTTCCAGGTGCAGCAACAACTTCAGCCTTCCAGGCAGCCTTCCTGGCAGCAACTTCAGCCTTCATTAGATCTCTCAGCAGAACATCTTCTTCCAACAGGATCTTGTCAGGAGAAAATTCTGAATGTGCCTCTCTGGAGCTTTTCTTATATATACACGCATGTTGGCTTCCTGTTTCAGCTGACCCTTTCCTGTTATGTCAGCAACAGGAGACAGAGTTCACACCTTCTGTTCTTTCACAGAGGTTTGATTAGTTACTAAGGGCTAAGTACCTCCTTACTTGACATAACAAAAAGGGGTCCTCAAATTTAAATTAATTACTATTACAGATGGCTATTCTCACACAGTGTCACAGTTTGAACTTTTCCCAAAGCAATCAATGCCCTAACTACACACAGATAATTGATTTAGAAACAACTCCCATATCTGTAAACATCCATTCTGTTTATGTTGAAGTGTAGCTTATTTCATTTTTGTGTATGACTGTTCTTTAATATTCAAAGTATGTCATTGCCTTTAAAATCTCTTCTGGAAGAAAAGAGTCATGATATAGAGGCATGAAGCTTCTAAACTGTCACAAAACATTTGTTCTGTTACATTTCTTGTCTTGATCCTGAAACACATTTTCTTTGTGCTTTTTAAATATCTCATTTATATCTTTTATTTCTACATCACATTCATTTCTCTATATACCTACTTCCTAACACCCCTCAACTAGACAAGTTAATAAAACCAACATCACAGTGAACTCATCTGAATGAGATATATGTAGTACATTTTCACCTACAGTCCTTTACTTCTCTAAATAAATAGATAGGGATAGCAATATCATTCACCTTCTGTTTTTTAGGGCCAAGATGGATCATCACTATGACTCATAGTCAAGATTCCTTTTCATTTTTTCATTTACATTATTATAGATATTGGGAATATCTGTAATGGTAGTATAGAATTATTTTCCTTCTCTTGGTCTGATCATCACCCTAATCTGGTCAAGGCAGATCTATAAAGGATTCCTTGCCCTCTCAGATCACTGACTTACTTAGTTCAGGGAAGAGTCCTTCTTGAGCTAATTAGAAGAGAACAGGAAATTTAGAAATTGAAAGTTTGAACCTGGGTCCTCTGATTAAATTTATTCCTCTTTCCACTATATCCTGCTGCTGTAAGGGATGATGTGTACAGAAGATTCCATCAAAGGGTGGAAGGTGGAGGTGGTAGTGTTCAGTCATTTCAGTCATGTCTGACTCTTTGTGACCCCATTTGGGGTTTTCTTGGCAAAGATACTGCAGTAATTCACCATTTCCTTCTCCAGTTCCTTTTTACAGATGAGGAAACCATAGCCAACAAGGCTAAGTGACTTGCCCAGGGGCACTCAGCTAAGTGTATGAAGCCAGATTTGAACTCAGGAAGATGAATCTTCCTGACTCCAGGCCCAGTGCTCTGTACAGTAAGACCTATCACCCCCACCAATGAGGAAACTAGATAAGCTACAAAAACCCCACCAGATTTGGAGTCAAGTGATCTGGGATTCAATGCTGGATTTTTGCTTCCTGGATGGTCGTGGACAAATTCTTTTCTTTGTCTGGGACTATTTCCCAGTGAGGGTAAACAGACTAGAAGATTGGATAGTTCTTAATATAATATTTTTTTAGAGCGTTTGATATCTTCTTCTGTTTACTCATATATCTCATTCTCAATTCTTAATTTGAAATTTAATACCAGGGTGTACTGGTAAGGGAATTTGAAGATCTTCCCTATCCCTTAATAGGCCTAGGGAATTTGAAGATCTTCCCTGCCCCTTAATGGGCCTCAAGTGGAACCCAACAGCAGAGGCTTGATTGGGGGGAAGACTTGTTTTTCAGGAAGGCCCACACTTTTTATTACTTTGTAATTAGGCAGTGGGTCATGAAGATTGTGATGTTCTCTGACTCTGAAGAAGAGTATGTATATTCTGAGGTGAGGTTTTGCTTTGGGGCTCACTTATGGGAAGAATTATGTGATTTGGCCAGATGAGACTCTGGGTAGCTGTTGAGCCTCCTGGCTTTGAAAACCCAGATGTTGGTTCTTCTCTCTATGGTAACTATCTATGTATGTATGCAATGGTCAGACAGCTAGGAGACCTGTTTGTTGGTCTGTTGAATTGTGTTATTTTCTCTGTCCGTATTTCTTGTCTGCTTGTAATTTTTGTTTTTTATTTTTTGAAGTTCAAGTGGGTGACTTTTTTACCTGAAGTAAGTTAATGATATACATACATACACACAAACACACACACACACACATATATACACATATGCATATACATATACTCACGTGTGTGTATGTATGTGTTTAATTAAAGATTGTTGAACCCTTTAAAGTTGCTTTCCTTTAGTAAAGCAGATCAAAGAACCTGTGCTAGCAGTCATCCTGGGTATGCTAAGGTGATTGCTGTTGCACAGGGCTAGGTTATGCTTTCTCCTATATTCTCGTATAGGTGGTCAGGACCTATTTGCTCTTGACCTGACTTTTCCTGGGTACCCAATCCTGTCTTCTACTTCCTTTGGTGTGGCTGTGCCAAGAGTGCAGGTATAGTTCAGTGTCCCTAGTCAGACTTCTCTAGCTGACTGTCCCTGATGAGAGAACTGGGTGGTATTGTGCCCATTCCCTGAGGTTTCCTTTATCAGGTTGATAAACAGTCTCTATCAACCCTGAGGCTTCATTGTTCAAAGTGCCAGGTGGTCTCTGTACTCCCTAAAGCTTCTCTAATTAGGGCACTTCTTTGTAATACTACCAAGGTTTTCTGGTTTGTCTGCTTGCATTTGTGCTAGTTTCTTGGGCGGAACTCCTCTTCTAGTGTCCACAACTTCTGGTATCTTTGTTCAGTTCTGTGGTAGATGAAAAAGAAACATTTTCATAAGCATACAAAAAGACCTTTTAGGAGGGGCATAGCATTATGGGAACTGGGTATAAAATTGTTAAAGGTTTAAAGTAGCCTAGAGGCAGTTGATGATCTGGAAGCGGGAAGGAGCTATAATAGTTGACGCTCTAGAATAATTCCCATATAATCTAGCTGCTCAAAATGTGGCTTCTAGAAAGGAAATAATAAACACCATTTTGGGGAAGAAAACCAAAGAACAAGGAGCAGTAAAGTAGAGGTGAGGACAATGACAGAAAGAAGAAAGACCCATGACCTGACAACTAGCAGAAGTAGAATGTAGAACCAGTGGCAAGTGCCAACAACTCATTTCAGGAATAGAAGATAGTACCAGCAGAACAGAGGGGGCACTGACAAAGAGAAGTGCCAAGAGGCAGTCAAGGCCTGAGGACCAACTTGGAAGGCCTTTCTCCTTCCTAGAATCCCATCAAGGGTAGTACTATAAGTAAATAGGGACCATAATTGGTCCCTAATAAGAATTTAGTCGAGCAGAGGTGGAAAAACTCACTTCATCCTCTGTGAACACAGATGTAAATCCTTCCTTTATCACTTATTACATAAATTATTGCATAATCAATTATTTTAACCAATAAATAAATTAAAGTTTAATAAATTAATTTTAAATCAATTTAAGTAATAAAGTATTAATTATTTTATAGATCTGTTACATAAATAAAACTCTGTTCTGAAGTTTTATGAGCCTGTTCTTATAAGAAGAGTGGTAACTACACATAGAGGAGAATAAGATAGTATCCATCAGGGTTTGAGAAACAACTTAGATAAACAAAAAACAGTCTCTTGTTTTGTTAGAATAGAACCTCTGACAAAAGGGGTTGTACAAATTTAGCATATCAGTTACTAAATTGGTGTTTGTGGATGGCCTAAGAACTGTATAACCCTAATCATGTTTTGTATTTTCCTACCACTTTGTCAACATCACAGCAGAAGCCGAAGGTGATGCTGCATTAAGAATAATTTTTCATTTTTGTCTATTTCATGGTTCAGTGAGGTCATGCAATTCTCTGCTTGACGACCAATCTGAATGTGCTGAGCCATACCTGGACTGTTCCTTGGATTGAGGACATAGTCTGTTGCTAAAATGTTACTGAAAGTTTTTCCTTGTGGGCAGAACCTGATAGAGTTGGTATTCTCCTAAAAATAGACTTCAAGAGCCCAGGGCTATTTCCTTCCTGTGATAAGACATCGGAGTGAGGTTTGGACTTTTTTCATCTGGACTTCCAATGTCATAGGTGCTAAAATTCCATCCACCTATTCAGATCAGTCAGTCTAGAACTTGTAGTGTTAGAATAGGAGGCCTTAGCTCATTTTTGGGTCATGGAACCCTTTGGCAATCTGGTGAAGCCCACAGACTCCTTAGAACAAGTGCATAAATGTGTTATTGTTATTTAGCCTTTGTTTTTGAAGAGGGCTATGACATCAGGTTGGCGATAACATGCCATGCAAGTGAAGTGGGTTATCTGAGGCAGGGCTGTGCAAAGTCACCAGCCTCACTCTCTCCTCTGGAGCCATCTGGGTCCAATGGCAAGATAAAGATCAGGATGACTGGAAATGGCCCTGGATACAGTGGAATACCTTGGCCTTTTTAAACTAAGGTCTTTAACAAGTCTCACTTTGACTGAGGCAATGCCCATTCAGTGATTAAAGTGTATAAAATGAATTGGATTATAATGGAAACCAATTATACTGAAATACGGTTACCTAAGTATTAAAAACAAAACAAGACAAAATACTTAAAACACAATTTAATGTTAAGAACTCCCATCTTAGAAAATTGCCTAAAAGCAAACTTGCTCATGGTCTCATGCAACCATGACTAGAATGGATACCTTCCTGACTCCAAGGCCAAACTTCAAACTACCTATACTCATAAAAGTATGACTCTCATCAGCATTAGTGGATTTTATGTATTTTTTTAAACTTCTCCATGCTCTTAGGCAATGTTCCAAGACTAGAATGTGCTGAGAAGGTACCACCCTCCATTAACAAAGGAAACTTCTCACTGGAAATTCTGTAGGCCACAGAAATCAGAGGCCCAGTTTCTATCCATATCTCTTTATCTCATGAGGTTCACAACTCTTAACAACACTTGAAAAAGAACACTTATATGTCCTACACTTTCCCTTGGCTATTTCTTAAAGGTCTGGAAGCTCTAACTGCTCTTCTTAATTCAGTTACTCTTTTCTGTTGCCTTGAGCTGATAGTTTTTTAACTAAATCTATTTGACATGTTTCCTAGAAACAACTTTTTAAAAAAAGCAAGATTAATGTTGACATTCTTTTGTCATTTACCTACTTCTGGATTATAGACTGAAACCACCCTACATATGAGAGGATTTATTCAAGCTATTAACTGTACAAGGTCTCAGGTAACAAGTAGGAATTCACAATGGGAAAACAGAATGGCATAAGATAAACATATATTTATGAGCAAAGTGATTTATGCCCAGTCTTCTCGCTGCCACCATTCCATGTTGAACAATACAGAATTTTTTCCTCCTATCACAATTTTTATATTACAGTAAATATAGTGCCTATTCTTAGGGCCAACAAATAAAATACTTTATTTCAAACCAAATCATATTTTCCTCAAATAACAGTATTACTACATGGAGCTAGAATTTGCAATATTTCTTAATAGAAACATTTGTTTGGGGACCCAAGTAAAATACTGATTCAGGACTTATAAGAGGGAAAACATACAGAACTAAACAGGAAGTAAAAGTTACCCCTTACCATTAAGACTTCTTGTACACATAATCAATTCAGTTCAATGAATAATGAGAGCCTGTTTTGTACAGAATAATGTGTCAGGCCTTGAGGGCCTATATAGCTTAAATAAGATGTGAGGCCTGCCATCATGGAGCTTATTTTCTAGTAAACCTTTTCAATTTCCTGCTTTCTAGGTGGATATGTTACATATAAAAGCGGCTATTGAAAAATAACACATAAATGCACATGAGAGGAGTAAGAAGAGTGTTCTGGGGGAAAAAGGTATCATCCATTAGGAGGAAGTGTTGGAAGGCCTCCTGGAAAAGGTAACATTTGTGTTAGCTTGCAGTGGGTAGAGTGCTGGTACTGGAGTGAGGAGAACTCATCCTCCTAAGTTCAAATCTGGTTTCAGATACTTATTAGCTGTGTGACCCTGGGCAAGTCACTTAACTCTGTCACAGTTTCCTCCTAAAATGAGCTGGAGAAGCAAATTGTAAACCACTCCACTATCTTTTCAGCAAAAACCTCCAATGGGGTCATATAGTTGGACATATGGGAAATAATGGGAGGAATTTTGTATTAAAAGTTATTTTAAAAGTATTTAAAAATTAAATTAAATATATAAATATGTAAAAGTATTCCTCTCTTTGAGTGATAGCAGAATGTGGGTCAGAGGTGGGTGGTTCCAGTCAGAGCTGTGATCCAGCCCACCCAGGCTTCTGATCAGGTAGGGGGTTAGAAGCTTGTAGACATGCTAGAGGAGCTGTTCGAGGGGCCATGACATGGGCTATTCAGGAGGTTACACCGAGCCAGTGGAGAACAAAACAGGACATTTGAATGGAAGCAGCATAGAAAGGCTCACATTTGTCTGAGTCCTTGTACTCCATTAAGGGAGCTATCCATTTATTCAGAGAAGAATAAATGTAAAATAAATGTAACGAAAACCTTCCTGACTTTCCAATGAGTATTGATTATTCGTAGACTAAGGATGTCTCTCACAGACTTAACTGAAACAATAACAGACAGAAATTCATTATGGGAGAGGGAGGGGAGGGTCTCCTATGCATGAGGAACAATGAATAAAGGGAGGGGAAAGTAGGTCATGGAATGGGGTTGGGACAAAGAGTGCATGGAGGGAAATAACATGATATAGGGATGGAAATGACAGAGGTCAGCAGATTGTACAGGACCTTACATGGTAGGGCAAAGGAATGTTAACTCAACTCAGGATATGACTCAGAGCAGATATCTGGCATGGTCAGTATGTGTAAGAAAAATAGCTGGCAGTCCATGAAGGCGGATTGGTGGGCACAGAGTTTTGAGGAGGGAAGGCCTGTCGGCAGGCTACTTCAATAGTATAACTAATCAAACAAGAAACATTTATACCAAATGCATACTAAGTTCCGGGAACCGTGCTGGAGATACGAGACCGAGAGAGTGAAAATGAAACAGTGCCTAACCTTAAGAAGCTTGTGTTCAACTGATGAGGGAGACAACACTCACACACACACACACACACACACACACACACACACACACATATACACACACACACACACACTAAATAAAAGGCAATTTTGTGGTGAGACAGTCACAGAAACATCATAGATCTAGAACCAGAAGGAACCTCAGAGCCCATCTTGTCTAATACCCTCATTTTACAGATTAGGAAAAAGGCCTTCCCTTGCCCTAGGTCATATGGATCACAAGAATCAGAAGCTGGATTTGAGCCCAGGTCCTTTGACTCTAGAGTAAATCATCTTTTCACTTCAGTGCAGACATTGGGGGTCAGCCTATGCAATGGCAAAGAGATAAGAGGTAGAATGTTGTATATGAAGAACCTTCCATATGAAGGTCAGTTTGACCAGACTATGCAAAGCATGATATAACAGAGGAGAGGGAGTGAGACTCAAGATAATTTCAAGGTACTGAATATAGGAAGATGGCTAAGGAAATAATGGCGATACTGGCAAAAGTGAAATCAGAAGATGTAGCAGATTGGGGAGGGGGGAAGAGGATAACCTCAGTTTTGAACATATCTTGTGAGAAGCACTGGTTGTCCAGGTTAGGAAGAGAAGAGATACCTTCCCCTTCTCCCAGTTCAAGCATCTCCATAGTTGACCACTAAATTAAATGGGAAGGTCATCTAGGTGGTATCAGTGGATAGAGTGCCAGGTCTGGAGTCAGGAAGACTCATTTCCTGAGTTTAAATGTGGTCTCAGACACTTACTAGCTGTGTGACACTGGGCAAGTCACTAAACCCTGTTTGCCTCAGTTTCCTCATTTGTAAAATGGACTGGAGAAAGAAATGGAAAACCCCTCTAGCATCTTTGCCAAGAAAACCCCAAATGGGATCACAAAGAGTCAGAAACAAGTGTACAACAACAGATTTTCTCTCTTCTCCCTTTTCCTTCTTAGGCATTGTAATTTTTTCTTTTTCTTTTTCCTGTTTTCCAAGTTACTTAGAAATTCCTTTGTTTGTCTTAAATCTTTCACTGTGCTTCCTCCTTTTTAATAGAGGAGCTAAAGAGCCAGATTAGAGTTGACACCTCTCTTGATTTTCTCAGTTGGTGATAGGAGACAGGATTCTCTTATGACACTGTATCATTATTAAATAAATGACAATATATGTCTTATGCTGTCTTAACAATATTCCCAATGTAAAATTTGTGACGGAATTAATAATACAAAATTCAAATTTATGAGACACTAACTGGACCTTAAGAAGAGGCAAATCCTAATCAGGAGATATGACTGTCCTGAAATAAGAAAAGACAGATTCTCCATTATTTGATCAATATTTAATTTCACAGAAAGAAACATGAGCATTTAGTTCCCTAAATGTATTACTATAACAAGACAATACATAGGAAAATGATTGTAGTCTCATTGTCTCAAAGTCATATTGTTTTCCCCACTTACTAGTCTGTGAACATGTTCTCTCCAAGTAAGACCTGGACTTTCCTTTTTAAACAGTAGTAAAGAGAAAAATGGAAAAAAAAAAATCATAAATGGATGTTATGGACCAGGCTATGAAAGATAAAACAGTTCTTCATTTTTAATGGACCCTATCCTGCCAAGTAAGTGAATGTATACTCTGTAATCCAGTGATGCTGGCTTTCTTGCTTTCCATGAACAGGACATTTTATCTCACCTCCAGACATTGTCACTGACTGTCCCACATGCCTGGAAGGTTCTTCTTCCTCATGTCTACCTCCCAGCTTCCTTCAAGTCCCAGCTAAAATCCAATCTTCTGTGGGAAACCATTGTTGTTGCTATTGAGTCATTTCAGTTGTGTCCAATTCTTCAGGACCTCATTTGGGGTTTTCTTGGCAAAGATACTGGCGTGGTTTGCCACTTCCTTCTCCAGTTCATTTTACAGATGAGGAAACCGAGGCAAACAGGGTGAAGTGACTTGCCCAGGGTTACACACAACAGCATAGGAAATCTTTCCTGACCTCTCTTAATTCTAGGACCCTCCTCATATTCATTATTTCCTGTTTATACTGTTTATAGCCTATTGATGCATAATTATTTGTATGTTGTCTCTCCCATCAAATTCTGAACTTCTTAAGAGCCAAGGCTGTCTTCCCTTTCTTTGTATCCCCAGCACTTATCAGAATGCCTAGTACATAGTTTGTGCTTAATAAATGTTTATTGACTGTGTAGAATTAGAACACTAGTGGCCTAAGACATTCCTACCAAGTGAAGGAATTGGACCATCGATTTTAGTTAATCTGATGAAACTTTGGAGGCCTAATCTTCCTTTGTGTTACCTCTAATTTGGAAGTGGGACTTTTGATTGCCTTTTACTCACTGTAATTGCCCTATCTTGCCTTTCTCCTATGTATTCAACAAATTAGTCAAGCATCCTTCCTTCCTCCCTTCTTTCCTCCCTTCCTTCTTTCCTTCCTTTCTTCCTTCCTTCCTTGCTTCTTTCCTCCCTTCCTTCTTTCCTTCCTTCCTTCCTCCCTCCTCCCCTCCCTCCCTCCTTCCCTTCCTTCCTCCCTCCCTCCCTCCTTCCCTTCCTTCCTTCCTCTTTCTTTCTTTCTTTCTTTCTTTCTTTCTTTCTTTCTTTCTTTCTTTCTTTCTTTCTTCTCCTTCAACCCTGTTCACTCTGAAGCTCATATATTGGACCACAATAGGTCCCTGCCCAAACAATACTTAATAGCTGTATTTTGGAACTTCATGACTTATAGTGAATGACAATGGTAACTTTCTCTTTGGAACAGCAAGTCTGAGGGTCTTCCCCTCCCACCTTGATTTTTTTTTTTTCCAACTAAAGGGGCCATCCCTTGACTCACTTCTTAAAGAGGTCTATTCACTAACTGGACCTTACCTCACTCTAAGTGAATACCTGAAAAGGCCTCAGCCTAAAAGGGCCAGGGTCTCCTGTTGAATCCTAGGTCATTTCCAAACATCTTGATGAATATCAGGTCACTGAATCTAGATGACTGTGGAGGAGAAAGTGAGGCTGGTGACCTTGCACAGCCCTCTCTCACTCAAATCAAAGTCAACTGCAAGTCATGTCATCATTTCCCTGATGTCATGGTCTTCTTTTTAAACAAAGGACAAAGACAAATGTACATACGCTAAATAAAATGCCTTATATAATCAATGAATAGTCCTTAACATAAATAAAATATTTATGAAAAAGAACATTTAAAACATTAAACTATATTCTTCACTAAAGCCCATTAAGTCTCTGATCATGGCAAAGGAGTTAGCCTAGACTGTCAAAGACAGTCTAGGCTGAAAGGTATCCCAGAGGGGATCTCAACTCAAATTTGAGTATAAATCCTTTTAACCATATCCCTACCAAATGGTCATCAAGTCCTCTACTTGACAACATCCAATGATGAGGAACCCACTGCTTCTTGAGTATAATAATTCACATTTATATAATGCTTTAAAGTTTGTAAAGTACGTTAGACATCTCATTCCATTTGGTTCTCACAACAACCCTGTGAGGGAGGTACTTTTATTATCTCCATTTTATAGATAAGGAAACTGAGTCTGACAGAGATTAAGTGACTTGCGTAGTACCATACAACTGAGGGAAGATTTGAACTCAAGTCTTCCTGATTCTAAGTCTGTTGTTTCTACCTAACATGCCACCTAGCTGTCTCCTTTCTTGAATCCCTCCTTTCTCCTTTCAGCAATTGCTATTTGTCAGGAAGTTTTTCTATCTATCAACCTGAAATCTAACTCTGAAATTCTTACTGACTGGTACTTGTTCTGCCCTCTGTGGACTAACAGAACTAGTCTAATTATGCTTTCAAACCTCACATCCATTATATTGCCGTTCTCAACCTGTGGGTTATGTTCAATTTGTAACAATGAAAATACGTCCTGCATATCAGATAGATTCATAACAGTAGCAAAATTACAGTTATGAAGTAGCAACAAAAATAATTTTATGGTTGGGGGTCACCACAACATGAGGACCTGTATTAAAGGATCGTAGGATTAGGAAGGTGGAGAACCTTCTAAGATCAGAGGATCATAGACTTAGGGCTGCAAGGGCCCTTAGAGACCTTATGGTCCCGTCCCCTCATTTTACAGATCAGGAAACTGAGGCTTGGAGAGTGTGAGGTCACACAGCTAATTCAGAAGTGGGATTTGAACTGAGATCTTTTTGAGTTGGAGTACAACACTATCCATGACATCCTGCCTTTCTGTGACTAATTTTCTTTTCTTCAGGTTAAACATTCCCATTCCTTGCAAAGATCCATACCTAATGTGGTTTTTAGATCTTTTATGAGCCTGAGTGAATATACTTGAATCTGTCATTGTCCTCTTGGGAATTATTAATGCTGCCCACTTTTTGTCTTCTTCTTATGGTGTATCAGCTCATCACTGTAATAGCTTACTTTGCAGATGTGCATTTATGATTTTCTTCTTCTGTCTCCTCCATTTATGATGTAGAACTGTCTAAAGCAGATCAACATATTTCTAATCAAATATGTCGGGGGTATTTTTCTTAACCAGACTATGAGATGTACATTGTTGCTGATCTATAGCCAACCATTCCTAGATTTTAAATTGTGGCCCCAAAATCTAAACTCCATTATTTTTTAAATAACTGGCTTAATTCCGAATTTACCTTTCTTTTATGAAACTTCTCCTTTTAGCTAGTAGTAAACATCAACAGTATCAGTGAAGTTTTCAGTTTCTTTCCCAGAACTTTAAAATTTCTAATACTTTTGAATGTTCCTCGGGTCATGTTATTTTTCCTTTCCTGAATCAGGAAAATGGGTAATTGTTGTCAGGTCTGAGGATTAAAGTGACTCCACCATATGCTTGCCACATGCCATTGAAAGCGTGCTCTGTGCCAGGATAACATATGTGTTTTTGTATCCCCTTGGGGAGTTATTAGTCCTTATAATATCTTCATTTGACCACTGCTGGTTGCTCAGTCTACTAGTGTCAACTGAATGAATCTTTGCAATCTTTTCTTGAAGCATTAAGAATTCTTTCTTCCTCCGAGGATATGTATCTGTAGGAAAAGTCTCATACCTATCATATAGGGGCAACAGTTCATTGGTTTTTCTTTGTCTTTTCTCTACCAAGCTGAAAATACTTCCAGTACAAGCCTGGTGATATGTCTGTGGTGTGAGGACCAGCCTTGAAAAACTCAGAGAGATCCATCTCTGTAAAATTGGCTACTGGTAAATGGTGATGCTGATGATGATGGCTTTGCCATGGCAATTCCTTAAACCATCTATTAATTCTTCTTCTGGCTTCTTCTATAAATGAAGACTATGGGTAAAGGAATTAGAAAAAAATAAAGACTTGAGCCAAAAAAGGAAGAAGCAAGAAATAGCCAACAAGCATTTATTAAGCATCTACCAAAATACCTAAAGGCAAAACCAAACCAAACAAAATACAAACAACAACTAGTCGCTGCTTTCAAGAAGCTCATGGACTAATGGGGGACACACAGACAACTACTTACAAACGACATATATAGTAGATAATTTGGGAGCAGACTCAGAGGGAAGGCACTAAGATTAAGCAAGGCTGGGAAAGGCTTCAAGCAGAAGGTAGAACTTTAGCTGAGACTTGAAGGAAACTGGGGAAGCTTGGGTATGGAGATGAGGAGGGAGAGTGTTCCCAGTATGGACAACAGCTATTAAAATCACTCAGAGTTATTTGTAAGGGATTGAACTAGCCAAGAAGAACAGAGATTGAGTTAGGGAGGAGAAAACTGGTGAAATCTGAGGAAAATAAAAGAAAATTTGAAGGAGATAGTCACCAAATACAGACTCTGGTTTAGAGTCTTTTTCCTGATTCTGTAAAAGAAGGATGGAGGAGATCGAGAAAGATCCAAAAGGATCAAGGAGTATCAAGAGTAAGAACCTGAAGAAGAAGAGCAAGAAGAGAGAAAGTAGCAGGCAAGACAAGCAATGTAAGTAAGAAAAGATAAGTGAGGGGCAGCTGTGTGGTGTAGTGAATAGAACACAGGCCCTAGAGTCTGGAGGACCTGAGTTCAAATTCGACCTCAGACATTTAACACTTACTAGCTATAAGTTGGGCAAGTCCCTTAACCCTACTTACCTTGCCTTTCCCCTTCCAAAAACGCAAAAAAAAAAAAAAAAAAAAAAATTAAGTGGAACAATTGGAGTAGATTGGCCGTTAAGGCTAACTGGGTAAAATAGAAAGTTGGTACCACGTAGAAGGGGAAGTAGGGTGTGGCTGTGGAGTTGTCAAACTGTTGAGACTAAAGAAAGAAAATTAAAGGAGGTAACCACTATATTGACCAAGGTAATAATTTACTGTAAATACTTTTAACGGGTGCTTAGGGTTGAGGTGTACTCACAGTTAAAAACAAATGAACAAAACCCACCAAAAATCTTAACCAGTTTGGAGAGTGGGAAAAATGGGAGTGGCTTGGGGTCAGCGTGTGATATTTATCTTTCTGTCACTAATGAGTGACTGGTATCTGTATTCACAGTGTAAGGTGATCTTTTTGAGAGAGGTATGAGGATTCCCTAGATTTTGGGGAAAGCACTAGTGACTTGGGGATAGGTATCAGGAAAGGCTTCCTTGTAGAAAATGGTGCTTGAGCTGAGCATTGAAAGAAACTAAAAATTCTAAGAGGCAAAGATGAGAAGAGAGTGCATTCCAGGAATGAGAGAGGGGCAATGCAAAGATACAGAGATAAGAGATGGAGTGTCCCATATGAGAAACATGAATAAGGCAAGTTGGACTGGCTTATGGTGTATGAAAGAGAGTAACGTGCAATAAGGCTAGAACAGTATTGCGTTTTGTCTAAAGTTTTCTTCTGCATATGTTGAAATAATCATGTACTTTTCATTGCTTCTTTTTATTTTTGATTATATCTGTAATTACGCTAATTCTTCTGCTGGTGCTGAACTGTCCTTGAACCTCTTGTATGAATCCAGTTTGATTGTGGTGGTTTGTGTTCTGTGTCTCTTGCTGTAATCGCCTTGGAAGTATTTTATTTCAAAATTGTTCATTGGTATTTGTTTTTTTTATTTGAAACTGACCGTTAAGTCTCTTTCTTTGCTTTACCTTTACTGGAAGTGAGTATTAGGATGATATTTATCTAATAGTTTAATAGAATGCCTTATATCTCAATTTTTAAGAATAATTTTTGTAGCATAAGTATTAATTGATAGGTAGATGTTTGACAAAATTCACTTATCTATTAACATGGGAGGGGGTCAATTCCCCCTTCCCATACCCATCTTGGTCATTCATGTATACCTTGCTCAATTTCATTATCTGAGATCATTATTCAATATATCCTTCTTGTTTTGTTAGTTTTGCTGTATGTTTTCATAGATACTCATCCAATTTTTAATGATTATCCATTTTTGTTGAAATATCATTGACAATAGTAATTTAAGATAATTCACTTTATTTCCTCTCTTTTGTGAATGTACATCATTGATGACATGCTCTCTTTTTTTGGTAATAGATATTTCTTCTTGATCAGATTAATTAATTTTTAAAAGTTTTTTTAATAGCTCTTAGTTTTGTTCCTCAATCCCACATAGTCTTTTTTCTTTTCAAGACTGTATTTCTCCAGTTTTCAAGATTTCTTCTTTTGTATTTGTTTTAGAATTCCTAATGTCTTATTTTTTTTTTTAGTTTTCCTCATTGCATGCTCAGATTATTGATCTTCTCTTTTTCCTTTTTCTTTTTTTTTCTTAATTAGCTTTTGTTTATTTTTTTGGTTTACATCATTAATTTCCACAAGATTTTGAGTTACAAATTTTCTCCCCGTCTCTCCCCCACCCGCCACCCCAAAATAGCGATCCCACTGTATACCCCCTCCCCCATTCTGCTCCTTCCTGTATCCTCCTCCATCTCCTCTTTGACCTTCTGGTAGAGTAAGATGGATCTCCCTATCCCAGTGCCTGTATATCCTATTTCCCAGTTGCATGTAAATAATAATAATAATAATAATATGTATATTTTTATCATTTGATTTTAGAACTTTAAATTCCAGATTCTTTTCATTCCTCCTTTGTCACCCACCCCCACTGGAAAGACAGACAACTCAACACAGGTCATATATGTGTAGTTATGCAGCACATCTCCACAATGAACATATTGTGTGTAACACTTACCATATTTCCTTCCTTTCTATCCCTCCCTCTACTTGTTCCATTCCTTACTTTGTCCCTGTCTCTTTACAGAAGTGTGTGCTTCTAACAACCCTCCCCCCCCAAACTGCCCTCCTCTCCATCATCCTTCCTCTCATTCCCTTCCCCCCTACTCTCCTGTAGGGCAAGATACCCAATTTAGAGTGTATGTCATTCCCTCCCTAAGCCAATTCAGTGAGAGTAAGGTTGACACATTCCCTTTTTGTCTTCCTGTTCTTCCCCTCTATTGTGACAGTTATCCCCTGCCTCTTCTATATGAGATAATTAACCCCATTCTGTCTCTCTCTGTCTCCTCTCATTCTATTCCTCTCCCACCTCTTAATCATACCTTTTAAAATATCATTCCTTCAGATTCAGTTGTCTACATACACATAAATACCCACACTCACATATGTATTCATATGCATATATACCCTCCTATATAGACATATGTGTATGTATACAAAAATATATACATACATTTATATTCCCTTCACCTATCCTCATACTGAGAAAAGTTTCACAAGTT
>JAQQSV010001007.1:0-21605 GCA_028646515.1 Pseudochirops corinnae
CTCAGCCAATCCCCTTCTTCCACATCGACAGGGGCTCAGCCAATCCACTTCTTCCACATCAACAGGGGAGTTCATGCCTTCTCAACAGTGGAACAGAGTTTGCACCTTCCACACTTAGCACTTAGTACTAAGTGCTAAGTATCCTGCTAAACTAATTACTATAACAGCTCACTGAAAATGCACCTAAGGACCTTGATCCTGATCCAGGCAGCTCAAGGCAAGAGTATTTAGACTCTGAATAATTGCCTGATCCTCCCAGCAATCTTCAGGCCAGCAGCTATGAAGCAGCCATGTGGAGGTGGCTGCAAGGCTGCTGCTTCAGACTACTTCTATCTCTGGAGGCAGTCAGCTGGACCCTCTCCCCCAAATTTAGCCAAGTTCCACTAACCTTTCCCTTTGTCCTTGGCTCTTATGGGTTGGTAATTCTGGAAACTGTCACAGCTGCTGGTGATCCACTTTCCTGAAAACTCCACCCAGGGCTTTTCCTGGATAGTCTGGGGCAAAAACCACATGGAGCTGGGCTCTGCTCCCGGTGTGCTGCAATGAACCCTTCCTGTCTGCCTGCTGGGCTGCCATCAGCAGAAACTTTGTTGCTCTGACCTTTTGAGGGTTCTGGAGCTCTAAAATTTGTTTGGAATCATATTTTATAGGTATTTGAGGTGGTTATGGGGGTACCTTGAGGAGTGCTCCTGCTTCTACACCACTGTCTTGACTTTGCCCCCCTCCCCTTTTGTGTCATTTAATATTGCTTTTGTGTATAGGTAAGAAGTACCCATCTCACACCTGACTCCTATTGTACAGAGCCATATTTATACTCCCTATTTAGGAAGAGCATAGGCACAAACCATAATCTAAATTCAAATAATATATCACCAGATTGCTCATCTGGGGGATTAGCAAGGTGAAGATTGTGATAAAAGGGAATCTATCCTCACTTTCATTGGAGACCAGGCTTCCCCAATGCTGAATGCAGACCTAGCCATGACTCCAGAAACTCTTGGTGGTGAAAAGAGTGGGTGTAATGCCCTAGCACCTCTGGATCAAATACCAATTTATTATTGTTACATTTTTTTTTTAAAGGAGAGGGCTTTAGATGCAGGGTAGCTCCAGGGGAAGTGGTTGAATAGTGAGAATGATTTAAAATAAAGAATTTCAATGACACATTAAAAGTATACAGAAAAGAGTAGAAAAAAGTACGAAATAAGATACAAACATTCGGGTCTGTAAAGTAGCATATAAAATATAACATATACTTAAAAAAACATACCTTACAAAAGTTTGCAGTTTCATGTGCAATGTTTTTTCTGTTCTTCAAAAAAATGTCTTTTCATATCTGTAAGTTCATAGTAAAAATGTTTTAAAAGTGTTTTATATGCTTTAAAAATAGCATATAAGCACCAGTTTTGTTTGGGTAATCATGCTATCCCTATCACTACAGTGAATGACTTAGATACTTTTCTGAACAAATCAAAGGTTTAATAAAGTCCTTTTTATTTATCTATTTCCCCATTTTCCTGTTATATAGTATTTGAACTACTTAATGTTTTGATCCATTTATCAAATATAATTGCTTTAATGGGAAGAAAATGATTTATTAGCTTTCTATAGTCCATTTTCTTTGATGAACTCAAACACTACACCTACAACTATGAATTTGATATATTGGACATTAAGAAAGTGAACAAAAGATGAATAAGGAGGGAAGAAGTGAAGAATCAATTCTTTAGGAGAAGAAAGCAAGTAGTATTAAGATCCTGGGCTTGGATTAATCCCAGAAGTTATATGGTCTGGGGAGGAAGAGAATGAAGCTCGTCTTTGATAGCATGATGGATACTTTGGGATGTGTCCTTCCTCATGTGTCCAAAAAGATGTAAAAATCCCTTACGATATAGAAACTTAAAGTTCTTGGCAGTAGGGTCACTGCAATGAGGAAGATACTCTAACATTATTGTGATCCAATCTAACATGTAAAGGTGAAGCCTCTTGAATAGCCACATGCTTCTAGAAGGCATGTGGGGCCAAATAGAGGATTGCCGGGAAGCTGATAAATTATTTTTAAAGAGACTTTTCCTGGAGAACAACATAGAGTCTTAAGTTATTTCTGGCCCAAATGATGTCTACTTTCTTTCTGAATATGATTTAGGGTTTCTAACTGCTGAGAAATGGCTCTCTTTTTAAATTCATCACCATATTATTCACTTTCATAGTAGTATGAGCAATGGTTCAGTACATAAGAGGATAGAGGTATGTGACAAACATTTTAATTAGTGTTTTTGGATAGAAGGGTAGATTGATGATGGCCCACTGAAAGTTGGGAATATGGCACAATACTTTTCAGTATTGTGGCATAAATCACTTCTTTAGGCTCGAAAAATGAGATATTTTTTCACTTCATCATTTGGGCCCAGAGTCAAAAAAGATTGAATTCAAATCCAACTTCAGATACTTAATAGCTGTGTGATCCTGAGCAAGTCATTTAATCTCTACTTGCTTCAGTTTCCTCAATTATAAAATGGAAATTGTAATGGAACCTACTTCAGAGGGCTTTTGTGAGGATGAGATGAGGTAATATTTGGAAATCACTTAGCACTGTGTCTGACATAGAGTTGTTGTTCATCCGTCCCTTTCAAAGAGGACCAAGGATATCATTGGGTGATGTCTTGACTTGCATGTGAATTGAATTGGAGTAAGGCAGAGTTGCAAAAGGTTGTCAGCCTTACTCATTCTTCCAGAATCATGCAAATCCAGTGGCAAGATATATTAGTGTTACTGGTATTGGCCTGGGATTCAGTGGATAACCTTGGCATCTTAGATTTCTGATGAAGGTCTAAGTGTTCCAACAGAATATATTTCAGCTACCTTCATGTCTGTTGGAACAAATTGTTCTCATCTGCCCATTCCAGAGGAAGAGTCTTCACTTATTTGGGGTAGACATCCCCCTAGTTCAATGATGGGTTTGAAGCCTGTCAGTTATCCTCCACCTATCTACTGAGACAGTTTTACAGGGTGTGGCCATGTACATGATGTAGCTTCCTGAGCCAGAGGTGAGAGTTGGGTGACCAATTGGACACAGCCCTGAAAAGGGCTCAGTGACCCCTGACCCCAGAGATGCTAGTCCTCCATTATTGCCATGCACATATTAGGTACTTAATAAACATGTTTTCCTCCATTTCATTCTCTTCCCTTTAGCAGTAGTTTACAATAGGAACCCCTGGTATTACCACTCACTGTATCTTATCAAGTGTGACCTTGGAAAATCCACAACAGGGGTACACATAATATATCAGTGAAAATAACTTTAAGCTGGAAGTGACGTAAGTCATCATCTAGTATAATCTTTTAATTTTCAGGTGAGGAAACTGAGGGCCAGTGGGGGGGTTACCATATGTTGCTAAAAATTACTTTTGGATTATGCCAGTTAAACATTACAAGACTGCATTATTATTCTATTAGATTCAGGACAAATGACCATCAAGGACAATACTTCCTAATACACTTGAGTATAGTTCTGAAGTCAGAATGGGCACCAAGGGGAAAGAGAAGCCTGCATTTTTAGTTGTTGTTGAGTCGCTCTTAGAAATTCAAGATTATTTTGTTGTGTGAGCATGATCTATCAATTTTAGAATAATGAAGTGAAGCAAAGGTCGAATTTTTAAGAGATGGGAAGCAAGAAGTGATGACTATACAATAATCCTATTATCTTCCCACCACTTTAATTTCATTTTATTGAGTTTAACAATGTGAGGGTGAAAGGGTAACTGCATTTTTTTCTCTAACACCCATGTTTCTTCAGTCCCCAGAGTACAGCATTACATTTAAGAACTGCTGTAATTGCATTAGTAATGAAAGCGTATTGTCCAAGTGATCATCACCTTCTTTTATACATTGCAGACATCAGCTAAAATAGGTGGAAGCTAGTTTAGTAATTCTTTCTTGCTTAGTAGGGCTTTTTTGGCTCACACCTTAAAAATAAAATGGTCTGAAAGTACTATTTTTATATAGCACAGTGTGGTCTGAAGTTGGAGATTGTTAATGAATTCAACTAAGAGATTATTTCTGATTATTGTGTCAGAGAAGAACTCACAACTTAGACTGAACCTCCAAAGTCTGACCTATTTTTCTCAAATTCATACTTTTTTCACAAGGAATTGGGTGATAAGGCAGATTTCTCAGTGCAAATTCATCTTAGGTAGAAAACTAACACAAAGCATTCAAACAAAACAAAAAAGGAAGAAAACATATCACATCTCATCAGCATCATCTCTTAACTACCAATAGATTGTAAATTCCATGACGGACTGTTTTGTCATTATTGTTGTCTATTCAGAGTCTACCAAAGTGCCTTGCATGCAGTAGGTACTTAATAAATGCTTGTTGAATTGAATTTCAGTTGAAATGTATATTTGAAATAATTATTTTGGAGGGTGGATGGGTGGCACAGTGAATAGAGTACCAGCCCTGGAGTCTGGAGGACCTGAGTTCAAATCTGACCTCAGACACTTACCACTTACTAGCTGTGTGACTTTGGGCAAGTCACTTAACCCCAATTGCCCACCTTTCCCCCTCCAAAAAAAGCAAAAAAAAAATTAAAATAATTGTTTTTAGAGTTTTTAATATTTAATATTTAGAGTGTGTTATACTGCTTAGAGGAATGCAAAGTAAAATAACTCTGAGGCACCACCTTACAACTATCAAATTATCTAATATGAGAGAAAAGGAAAATGGCAAATATTGAAGGGGATATGGGAAAATTGAGACACCAATGGAATTCTGAACTGATCCAACCATTCAGGAGAGCCATTTGGAACTGTGCCCAAAGGGCTATAAAACTGTGCATACTCTGACCCAGCAATACTAATACCAGTTCTACATAAAAATATAATTTAAAAAAGGAAAAAGACATATATGTTCAAATATATTTATAGCAGTTCTTTTTGTGGTGGCAAAGAATTAGAAATAGAGGAGATGGTCATCAATTGGGGAATGACTAAATAGGTTGTTATATATGTTGTATATGATTGTGATGAAATAGTATTATGCTTTTAAGAAATAATGAGCATGACAGTTTCAGAAAAACTTGGAAAAGGGACAGCTGGGTGGCACAGTGGATAGAGGACTGGTTCTGGAGTGAGAAAGACCTGAATTCAAATGTGGCCTCAGATACTATCTAACTGTATAACCTCAGGTAAGTCACTTAAACCAGATTGCCAGGAAAGGAAAGAAGGAAAGAATGTAGGAAGGAAGGAAAAAAAGAAGGAAGGAGGGAAGAAAAGAAGGAAGGAAGGGAAAAAAAGAAGGAAGGAAGGAAGGAAGGAAGGAAGGAAGGAAGGAAGGAAGGAAAGAAAAAAAGAAAAAGCTAGAAAAATTCACATGAACTGATACAAAACGAAGTGACGAGAATATTGTACAGCAATATTGTATGTTGATCAATTGTGAATTACTTAGCTATTCTTAGGCATAAACGATCTAAAACAATTAAAATGGAATCATGATGAAAAATGCTAGCTACCTGCAGAGAAACAATTGGAGTCTGAATGGAGACAGAAACTTTTTTTTTAATTTCTTTATTTTTCTTGGCTTTCCTTTTGTGTTTTTTTTTGTTCTGTTTTCTTTTATGACACAACTAATATGGAAATGTATTTTCCAGTTGCTTATCTTCTCAATGAGAAGGGAAAAGAGAGAGGGAGGAAGAGAGTTTGGAAATTAAAATAAAAAAGAATGTTAAAATGTCTTACATGTAATTGGGGAAAATAAAACATTTTAAAAAATATTTAGAGTATATTTAAGCCAAAGTGCAATGAAAATGAAACTTTGATTTTTTTTTTTTAATACACATACTTGCCCCTTTGATGCTGAGGCATCTTTCCAGATATGGAAGCTTAGGAGACTGTTTCCATGTATGTGTAATGAAGGGGAGGGGGGTCTCCTTCCTCATTGGAGAGCATGCATGATATCCTCTGCTTCCTTTTGTCCATGTTGTCCATGTGTCTTAAATGACTGCTGAGTAGGAACTCTAAGAATATATTACAGACATAATCCTTAAGATTCAGGTACCTTTTCCTTAGTGGATTTTGTGTAAGGAACACTACTGTAGTCTGCTTTAATTCCCCCTTTTGTTCCTCTTTGTTAGGCTTATTAAGGTTTGAAAAGGGGTTGTTGAAGTTCTCAATGATTACTTTTTAATTCAATTAGCTTCTCCTTTAAGGATTTAGAAGCTATGGCTTTCCATACATTATAGGCTTAAAAGGAAGGGTCATGATCCTCTACATGTAGCAGGTTTAAATGACTTAAGTGTCTGGTCAACTTCTCATTTTCAGATAACTCAACACCCTGCAACTTGAAGCACAACCTTATTTACTTTTATTCTTCCAAGCTCTATAATGATTTAATATTATGTTTTGTTTATTCATTTCTCTCCAATAAACTAGTAATCTTTACCTCATTAATTGATCTATTCCAATTTATTAAATATTAATTTTTGATGAAATATGAAAACTTTTCCCAATAGTAATTATCTTATTCTTTGTAACTAAATATTAAAATTTTTACATATAAAATTTAGCAAGTGGAATCAATAATGAAGATAAAGATACTTATAACTATATGTCACATTCTATCCATGGCTTGCCTAACAGACAAACTCTCAGTATATCAGTATCTGACTCTTCTTCACTTGTCTGTAAACTCACTCTCAAATCATTCACCTTATGTCAGATAATGATTAAAGTGTCTTAAATATATTCTTAATATTTTTCTTCAAGATTAAATATAGATTTTGGAACCACTTGCATAGAGTTGGTTCTTAAAGTCAGAAAAGGGAGTGTATTTGGTGTAAAAAAGTGAAGAACAAAGGTAGAAACTTATGGGGCTTTATGACTCAACAAGAAGAGGTGAATCTAGCAAAGGAGAAGGTAAAGGAGGAGGAAGAAGAGAAATAAAAGAAGAACCATCAAGGAGAGTATGGTGTCTCTGAAGCTAGTGGAAGAGAAAATATCCAAGATAAAGGAGTGGTCAACATTATTAAATGGCAAACACGACTGGAAAAAAAGTCTATTGGATTTGTCAATTATGACTGAACATGTATAACCTGTGTCAAATTGCTAACATTCTCAATGAGAAGGGAAGAGTGAGAGGGAGGAAGAGAATTTGGAACTCAAAATTAAAATAAAAAAAAAAAAAGATGTTTAAAATGTTTTATGTGTAACTGGGTAAAATGAAATATTTTTAAAATATTTGGAATGAATTTAAGTCAAATTACAATCAATCAACTAGGAGCATTGTTAAAGGAATAGTAGTGTCAGAGGCTATATTACAATGATCAAAGAGACCTCCAGAGGCAGTTCAAGGGAATTCTGAGGCAGTCTGATTTCTAGTCAAATTGGACAACTTTTCCAGTTGGTAAATTGTGCCTAACAGGGTACCTACATTTGGGACATGAGACTATCAAATCCAGAGCAGTTGTGTTAACTGCTGAACTTTATTTATTTATTTTTTTTATTGGCAGACAGAAACACTCATAGCAACTTGTCTTGTACAGCAGGCGCATTCTACCCTTCCCATTGCATTCTCAGGAATTTTTAAAATTGCTGTACTCTTGAATTTCTTGGGTTCATCTCTTATCACAGGGTGTAGACATAAGTAATCACTGTCTGAACGGCTTGTACCCTTATGCCCTTGTAGGGGCCAGTTAATATAAGTTTGTTAATTTAGTGTTGGAGAGTAGTTATAAAGGAAGGGCAACTTTCTCTAGGTCTCTACAAATAACATTCTCTGAAGTTGCTTTCAAGTCCATTATGAATGCAATCATTTCTTTAACCTCTTCCAGTAGATGATATTGCTTTGTATTAATTGGTGAGATATTATATAGGTTGCCTATAAACTGCTCTGACTAGTACAGGTGAGACTCCTGTCCTGTAAAACCTAATTGGTTCCCTCACCCTA
This sequence comes from Pseudochirops corinnae, assembly GCA_028646515.1. Classification (NCBI taxonomy): domain Eukaryota; kingdom Metazoa; phylum Chordata; class Mammalia; order Diprotodontia; family Pseudocheiridae; genus Pseudochirops; species Pseudochirops corinnae. The sequence continues at coordinate 7,942 of JAQQSV010001007.1, forward strand.
TCTCCACCAAGCTGCATTCCCTTCTTTGGTTGTGTTCAGTTTGTCTATATTCTGTATAAAATGTGGTACCTAAATAGAGATAAAGCTAATGATCTATTAGGTTTTAAATTTCATTGGTCTAAGGAAGTCCCAGGTGAGGAAATCTCTTATTTCAAGCAAATAAGTATTTTGTCTGCAAATTATAGTCTTAGAGAAATGCACTGAAAGTTGAGATAACTGATCCAAGATCAATACAGTCAATATTTGTCAGAGTCAGGAGTTGAACCCAGGTCTTCCCAACTTTGAGGCCTGCTTTCTAGCTACTACCTCATCCTATATTCCTGCTACCCAAAACTTAAAAAAAAAATGCACAATCTGTGGTAAGACCAGAGCAGAGTACTGTTGGATGCCCTCATTCTGGAATAGTCACTTAGATAAGTGCAGCCAAAAATTGCATTGGGTCTTTTGGGTTGCTTTGCCATATTGTTGACCCATTGAGCTTGGAGTTCCCAAAAGGCCTCAGGTCTTCTTAACAACAATTATTTTATTATAAGGCAATCTCCTTTTCAAGGTCTTGCTGACATTCAAGTATCCTATGATTATGGGAAGCATGATTAGATAGACAGCTGGATAGAGTGATGGTCATGGCATCAGGAAGACCTGAGTGCAAATCCAACCTACCCCATCTACTAGCTGTGTGACCTGGACAAGACATTTAACCTCTTTATGCCTTAGTTTCTTCATCTGTTAAACAGAGATAATAACATCATCTACCTCTCAGAACTGTTGCGAGGACAAAATGAAATAATATTTATAAAGTGCTTTGCAAATCTTAAGTTATGATATTTATGTTAATTATTAATATTTTTTCTGTTCTTTTCTTATTATCTATCAGTTGAGTAACCATGTCAAAAAAGGAATATACCATCCGATATGATTTGATTTTGGACACATATATACTACACTTTGGAGTCATTTCAAGAGAGATTAAACAAATATGATAGAGATATTTAGCAGTGTCAATCTCAATCTCATCCAGCTGTAAGACTTTATCATTATTCTTAACAAAATTCATTATATTTTAAACCTACATGTTACATGGCACTTCTTTTATTGAATGAGAAAGCAATTATTTAATTATTTAGCAATCTCTCCAAGCTTTGTAGTTCAGTCTACTTGATTGAAAACTGTGCTAAGATACAAGAGATCCAGATTCAAATCCTATCTAGAAAATTTACTAACTGTGTAACCCAGAAAATATCACTGAACCTCTCTCAGATTCAGTTTATTCAATTGTCAAATAAGGGTATTTATAGCACCTTCCTCTCTGGGTAGCTGGAAGAATCAAATGAGATAACATCTATAAATCAATTTAAAAACCTTAAAGAGGTATATAAATGCTAGATAATATTATTTTTATCCAGAAATTTAATAAGCATCTCACCCCATCTTTAACTTTTTCTGAATCAATGATTAAAAAAAAGAATTAAACAGAAAAGTACCCATCAACAAAGGACCTTACTCTAGGTTGCCACTGATCTGTTCATTATTAATATTTGGTGAAGTCATTCTACTAGTTTGTAATAGCCTGCTCATGGATCTGCCTGTCCCAAATCTCTCCCAACTCCAATCGCTCCTCCATTCACCCACTAAAATAATTTTCCTAAAGTGCAGATGCAATCATGTACACCACTCCTCTCCACTACCACCTGGAGAATAAACTTCAGAAACTCCTTATTGCCTCCAGGATCAAACACACAGAAATCCTTTTATAACCTAGCCCCTTTTAGTTTTATTGCTCTTCACTACATTATCCTCTGTCCAGTGACACTGGCACTTGACTATTCCATGCACAAAATACTCCATCTCTTGACTTTGGTCATTTTTTCATACCTTTCCACCTTTTTTGGAACACGCTCCCTTTTCAACATTTACCAAATTTTCTGGCTTACTTTAAGTCCCAAGTAAAATCCCATCTTTTATTAGAAGCCTTTCCCAAATCTTATTAATTCTAGTGCCTTCGCTCTGTGAATTATATCTTGTTTTTCCCATATAAGCTTTATTTCTACATATTCTATATGTTTTATCCCCAATTAGAGTATAAACTCCTTGAGGGAAGGGACTGTCATTTGCATTTTTCATATCTCTTTTACTTGGCAGAATGCCTGGCACATAGTCAGCACTTAATACGTGTTTATTGATGGATTGATTGATTGATAGTTAAGAATTCACTGAACATTATCATCTGGTCTATCTCCTTCTGACTTGTCTGCAAGGATATCATGAGAAACCTTCTAAAATATCTTCCTGATTTTCAACTATTCTATGTCTATGACATTTCTCAGCTCTACCACAGTCTACTAACTGTGTCATGAAAAGACGATAGAATTTAGAGGTAGAAGAGAAAACAGACATCATATAATACTAGCATTGCATTACTTCAGATGATAAAATGGAATATTAATTTGGTCTGGATGACTTATCCTTAAGGAGCCCATGCTGACTTTAAGTGATTATCACTTCCTTTTTGTAGTGTCCATTTTTGAATAATACTTTCTAGAATTTTTCTGAACAACAAAGTCAATAAGAATCAGGTGACACACAACCTTTCAAGGTAAAACAATATCCATGTATATGACACTTTTAAGGACAAAAGTGAATTAATGTTCATAGCAGGGAAAACCAATTAACACATTTCATCAGATTTCTGTCTATTATCAACTGTAATTACTTGCATGTTTAAACTAGTCTTCTATCATTAATGCCATTAGTGGCTGCTTACCAATGACAGCTTGTCTAATGTTAATGTTAAAATTGTACAATCCATTATTTCCCTGAAGATATCAGATACTCAATACAAGTCCCCATTTGATCCATGCATCACACTGGTTTTTTACCTTTCTAATGAACTTCCTAGGCAGCTAGGTGGTGCAGGGGATAGAATGCTAAGCCTGGAATCCATAAGATTCCTTTTTATGCGTTCAAATCTGACCTCAGATACTTATTAGATGTGTGATCCTGGGCAAGTCACTTAACCCTGTTTGTCCCAGTTTCCTCGCCTTTAAAATGAACTGCAGAAGAAAATGGCAAACCTCCCAAGTATCTTTGTCAAGAGAACTCCAAATGGGGTCATGAAGAGTCAAACATGACTGAAATGACTGAAAAAGTACAATGAACTTGCTACGTATTATACATCATGTTTATCTGTATGCATATGGATACTATTTAACTACATAGATGCATATAAGTATGTATACATATATTTGTGTACATGTACATACCTACATATACATACATGTGCATACCTTTACCTCTTCCTAGACCTTAAGTTAGATAACGAGAGCAATATTTTGTTTCTAAATTTTATATCTCCATATCACATCACAATTCACTGCACATGCTAGCTGTATGCCTAATAAATATTTGGTAATGACTACATCTTAGCATAATGACTAACACATAGTAATCACTTAATAAATGCCTGTTAACTTGACTGAATTATATTTAATAACTTGCCTATTCATATTTTGTGTATAATCAAACTATACAAATTCATTCATTCATTTGTAGACATATGCATACACAAAGTGAAAGTAAAACATCTTAAAATAACAAGTATTTAAACAGAAGCATATTATTTCAACAATGATCTTCTCTGTTCCAGCATCAGGTTTTATTGTAGCCATAACATATATGAACATCAATTTACATGAGACTAATCAGGCATGAGTGTATAGGGGAGAGGGTGAAGGAGAGAATCTAGCTATTTAATTGAAAGCCATTAATTGGAAAGATAAAACTATTAAAACAGTTTTAATGTAATCTCTATTATCCTATTTATGAAAAGCAACTTTTTTTTGCAAAATTTAAATTGAATAATATATGTTTGTATATAAATAATGTGAATGCTAAAACAATAGATATTAATTTAATTGAATTAATTCAAATAAGATAATATATATAGAGTGATTTGTCAGTCTTGACATTATAGAGACTTCAGTTTATGATTGTCATCCACACTATTTCATTCTTCCCATTTTGTGGAATGGAGTTCAGATAGTTCAGTTAGAAATAATACTGGAGATGAGATGGAAATGTAGCTCTCTATCCTGTTATTGTTGAATTATTTTAATATTCTATTAACTGTAGTACATCTGCAGCAGTTAAAATAACTTCATTTTTAGGTAAATAAAAGTATTTGAATAAAACCTCTTCTTAAAGTTCATTTTTAGCATCCTGAGAACAACTCCAGTAGTATGCAGGGTGAAGGAGATGAGATGTGCTACATTCTTTTTCCGTTTAACTTTGGATTTCTTCTTGAAGAGTTTTGAAAAGTTTTGGAAAAATATTCATTCCATTTAACTTGGGGACTATGAGTATTTGGTATAAGTAAATCTATTAAAGTTGTTATTCTTAAATTTCCTGGTGTGTCAGTGTTAGTCCAGGAAAATGTGGGCCACAGTTCAGCCTATGGCAATGATCCAGATCCCTTTCAGTAAACATAAAATATTTTGAGGTTTGTATTTGTAATAAAGTGATTTGTCTTCTATCATTTCCTTAATGATAGTCTTTCTGTAATTTTTTATTGCAATGATCTGATTCTGATTTGCTTTTACAAACACCTTATATTCCATAAACCCAGTCTACATGACTAGGCCATTTGTCCAACACTTCTTTGTTAATGTGGTATCTGAATACTTCATGTAGATGTTATCCATAGAACACTGTTTCATCCCACTCTTATTTCTTAGCTGTTTTGTAAGTTAAATGTGGAAATATGGAAGTTTTGGTTACATTTGACAAACTATTTTTTGAAGTGAAGACTCTTTGTTTCAAAAAAGCTTTTGTAAATTTGAATGTTTACCATGTGCTTTGAGATTTATTTATTTATCCTTTTCCTTTTTGACAAGAAAATATTAATGATATTATAGCTAGCATGGGATGATGAACCCCATGTTTCTTTTATATTGTGTGAGTTTTTGTTGCTTGGGATAGACATTTCCCTACCTCAGTGATGGGTTTGAAGCCTGTCCGTTACCCTAGTTTATCACACATGTGTAAAGGCAAGCACGAGCAACTTTCCAGAAGAATGCTGCTGTGAGTAGCTTTCAAGGTTCTAATTACATAGTATAGCAAACTCTATTCAATGACAAATTAGAGGAAAACATTCATAGTGAATCAAAATACAGCATTCACAATGTTACAACTTACCACAGAAAATCTAAATACAGCATTCACCATGTCAAAACTCAACAACTTGTCACAAAAAAAAAAATGGCCACATAGTTTTCACCAAAGTGGTAACAATAGTTTTCAACAAAGTACAATCATTTAGTCACTCAATCATTTAGTAACTCAATGATTCAATCATCCTTAAGTAGACTTGCTTCCTTAAGGGACACAAAGTAAAATAGTCAAAGTTCTCCACTCATTGGGCAAACTAAGTTACCAATTAGTCACTATTCAGTCATCATTCACTATTCAATCATTGGAAAATACACAGGGCATCCACCCCTCAGTCACAAGTAAATCACTATTTTCTCAGTGAGTCCACAGTATTCAAGTAAACTCTTCTTTCAGCTTGACTTGGGGTAGGCTCTCAGATTCCCTGGATCTCCTTCCATGGTGTCAGCTCCTACCTGGATTCACCAAATTGTCACCTGGGTTCAAAGTCAGAAAGATCCCAATTCCTTGTCCAGCTCCCCATGCAGTTCCTGTTACACGCTGAAGCTCACAATGTCTAGTCCACCTTAAATCTTTCACAGTCTCTGTTCCCAAGAAGTCAAGGCTTAACAAAGCCACAGACAGACAAAATACTGGCACCACAGTCATGCTTCCTCAGTCTTTGGCAGCTCCACCTGGCCCTCAGAAATCAGCAGCAGCTCCTCAGCCGCTCCTTAGCAGCTCTTCAGCAGCTCCTGCCGGCCCTCCTTCAGCACCATAAGCTCTATTCAAAATCACTTTATCCAGCCTCAACATGGCTCACTCCAAGAAATTCTGACTTTCTCAGCTAGGGTTTTTCCTTATATACAGTATTGCTCCTCCTTGTTCAGCCCCTTCCAGTTATGTTAGCAATAGGAATTCCCTGTTCAGGCCATTCCTATTACATCAGCAACAGGAGTTCATACCTTCTGTTTCTTTAACAGAGGCTTAATTTGAAATTAGGTGCTAAGTATCTATCAGCTTAGCAATACAAAAGGAACTTGAAATTTCATTACTATTACAGTATGCCATGATGATTTACCAGGGTATGGCCATTGTACATGCTATACTTCTTGGAGGCAGAGGGGACAGTTTAGTAGGTAGGTAGACACCAAAGGTGAAAAGGAACCCTGAGAAGGGCTCAGGCAGTCTTTACACCAGAGATGCTAGTCTTCTCTGAAAACCATACATCATCTTTCCATGAATCTTCAGTAGGTTTTTTTTCTCTCATTTGTTTTCTGATATGGTATGTATTTGATACTTGTCCATTGTAATATTCTTTGATTAGTTCCTGCTTCTTTACTCCTTACCATTATAAGAGCCACCAAATATGCTGTTGTGTAAAGGCCTTAGATGTTTTTATATGATGTCAGATTTCCTGTAGAATGCATTTGTTTATGATGGTTACAGTATCATTTATTGAAGTTTTCTGTTGGTATAGTTGGTCTATTGGATTCCTGGCATCAAATTCAAAAGGAGTTTTTGATATTCCAATTTAGGCTTGCCATCTCCCTCTCAAAATATTTTGAGATATCAGCATTATTTTTACCATTTGTTTCATTATTTGTTTGTGCTCGTGTTAAGTGTAGATTTTCAGTCCCTTCAACTTCTTCAGTTTTTCCCTTTTTAGATTTAAGTAACTCTTCAATTTCCAATCGTATTTCCTCTAATCTGGGTTTAGAAATGCAGTTTATTTCTCATGATTGCTCTGCATTGATCTGTAATGCATTTTCTGTAACTTGGTGCTGAGAATTTCATTATGAAACTCAGTATTAATCCCTTGACTGTAACTGACAAACTCTGTTTCCAATTTTGTTATGATGTACTGTTGGTACACAGTAAAATAATTAATATCTTCCATTATTTCATGCATATCAGTGATTAACTACTTAAGTCAGCACCATCAGAAATATAGCATTTTTAGTAGCTGATAGTAGTATTGATAATTTTTATTTGTTCCTATGCATTTTAATATGTTATGATACCAGACATGCAGGAATGTACTCTTTAGAGTGAAGACTGTACTCTTTACTAAACTGGTTATCATGATGTTTAAAGCACGTCCAGCCAGTAACCCTATGCCATTCTTTTAAATTTAAGGGAATGATAACTTTACACTGCCCAAAGCTTTTATCTAATCAGTGTTATCAACACACCAAAGTGGTTGAAGTTTCAGAGTTCCTGCTAGGCTTTTATAGCTAGTTTTATAGTTTCATAGCACACATGGTCTCCATAATATACCATCTTGGCTGGTTTTCTCTTATTCTTGCACCCTGTCTTCAACCACTATATGGATGACAGCTTATGTTTTGAGGGATTATTATTACTCTTTTTTGTTGTTATTGTCATCATCATCCTCATCCTCATTCTCCTCCTCCTCATCACATTCTTCTTATTTTTTAGATTTTTTTCAAGTAGAAATGGTCCTGGAAAAAAAATTTTATTTTTTCAAAATTCATAATTTATTTATGAGTGATCATACAGTTGGCTAAAATAAATTTTGTCATAGAATTATTAGTATTAGGTGTGAACTTATTCTCTGTAGACTTGCTAAAAGAAATCTCAGCAAAACTATAGTAGAAAACAGTACAAGGGTGATATGCACCTCTATATTTGCCAAATTATTTTAACCTCTGTTACATCTTTACATTTAGAAGATTTTTGGTCTATGTACATTGGAAATCATAAGTATTTGTTATATAAGCATTTCATTAAAAAATGCTGTTCTTCAGTTTTTATGGGTCAGTGTTATTTCTAGGAAATTTTGAGTCACAGTTCAATCTGTGGTAATGGTCTAGTCCCAGTCTTATTTATTATTTGGGTTCTTTAGGGAATTTTGAGGTTTATATTTAGAGCATGGGGATTTTTCATTTCTTAGTCTGTGAAATGTAGGGAGATTTTGATGTATAATTCCTGTTACCAGTTCATGACCTTCTCAGTAGCAAGTAATTATTTTTTTTTTAAAGATTTTAATGAAACATTGCATATTTCCTATCTTTTCTTTGCCTACTTTGTGTTTGGGCTTCTGGTTATTCTCATGGTGATTACATAGTCCTCACTGACCATGATGAATATTTTCCATTTTAGGAAAGAAATCCACACAACTTAGCTATCTGTTTAATATTTTTGACATATTGTTTTCTTAGATCCTGAAGATACACACTTCAGAGGACCTTTTCACTCCATTCTTCCATCTTAGCTGTTTCATAAATTCTTTCTGACAGTTATGTTTAACAAATCCAGTAACATGTATCTGTTATTAATGTAAACTATTCCACATTGAAGTGATGTCTCTTTGTTCCAGAAGCATTTCTATATGGTTGTTTTTCTTGTTGTTCTTAGAAGATCATATTTTCTAAGAATGACTATGAATACTCTCTCTTTTTGGCAACAAAGTTGTCATTTTTTTTCATACTTCTCTTAGGATTAAGTGAGTGCTATATTTAGCTAATAGTACTCAGGTTTTGTTTGATTGGTTTTTTTGAAGATACTTTCCAAATCTGTTAATACTCACTTTATAAGTGTGGAAGTATAAGATTAATCCTGCATATGAATTAATTTCTTTTAACATGTTCTTTTCATTCAGGTTTGATTTCACAATATCAATAAGTCTTAACACACTTACCTACAGACGTCATCCACAGATTTGTCTTTGTTATTTTTATGTTTCATATATCTTGTGGTAGGTCTCACATGTAGATATTATCATTTGTTCAGCGAAACTTCTACATTCTAGCTGAACTATGTTTCTTTTGATTTCTATCTTTCTTTCGAATGTTAATAATGTTATACTCAATCTCATGTTTGTTACACATTTTTAAGGTTATTGCATTGGTGGTTTGTTTAAAAAAGAAAAAGACTTTCCATGTGCACATAAAATACTGAAACATTTTCAGTATACTTGGACCTGTTTTAAATATTTAAATATATGAAGAAGTCATGAGCATGAAAATTAATCAAAGACTCTACAATAAATAAAGTACAATAAATGTTATAGCACTATTTTTCCAGTTTGTGCAATTATCAATAAATTGACAATAAACTGCTCCTTGTGCTTTTAGGCACATCCTTACTTTTTTGTTTTGTTCTGTTCTGTTTTTCCTTTTAAGCCAATAGATTGCCTTCTTATAAGTATTTATATCAAGATGTCAGTCAAGGATTAAGTCAGCAGCAGGGTGGTGAGCTTAGAAACATTTAGTTTATCCTGGGAGAGGCATCTTATTCTGTGGAACTGAAACAAGGCAAAGCATCAAATGCAAAGATAGAATTATAATTAGAATCATTAATTAAAATATGTATTTTCAAGGTTAGATGTTTATAATGATACATACATACACATATACACACATTGATACATAGATATTTACCTATGGAGCAGAGATAAAGGGTGGATAAGATTTGAATGCATACATATATATACTATTATAATTGTATAACTTTGAGAATGACATACACACACACGTACAAACATGCATACATTCATACACAACAATATATCTTATACAAAAGCAATATATTGGCCAATTGGCAAAAATTACTTTTGTATTTTATGCAGCATTTTCCAACTTTGCATCAGCAAATGTGTACATATAGAAATATTGCATCAGTGTATATGCATGTATATTTATATGTGTATATATGTATGTATATATATATGTATAGAGAGAGACATTTGCATGCATGTTATATTGTATGTATTTACAGCTATGAGCTTTGAATATTTTGCATGAAATACATGAAGTAATAATTGTTCTTTTTTAAGAAAAAAAATTGGTAATGGATATGTGCTGCCTTCTTTTAAGACAGGTAGCCTCAGATTTGCATCTGAAAAGAAGCTGGAAAGGTAATTTGTTAGTAATTTATTTGAATGGGAAGCATTTAAACCAAAAAGTATGGATTGTGTTCGACCCACTAGTAGAATCACACTAACCAAAGAGTTATTAAACTTGCACAATTGACCCCTGTATCAAGCACTGGGTATGTAAAGAAAGGCAAAAAGAAATTTCTTGCCCTCAAGAAGTTCATATTCTTTTGGGCAAGAAAACATCACAACAATTAAGTATATATGTGTATAAACACATAGACATATATGTATAGACATATACATATATACACATACATGCATAATTATGCAGTACAAAATTTTCTTCTTTCTTGCGCAGCCCCCATCCACTTTCATAATGACAATGCCAGTAAAAGAGGTAGACAGTGCTAGGAACAGTATCAACTAATGTAAATTTAACTGTTGACCTTCTTGACATATGATTTCATTATAATGGTAGAGTTGATATACTAGTGAAAGAGATGAATGAAATCCATATCCATCTCTGCAACTATAGATCCATACACATGCTTTCTTATCTCTATAAAATCTTTATAAGAATGGTCTATGCAGGCCCTGATGAAAGCAGAACCATGAAGTCTTTCAAAGATAATGTTCTGTATTAAACCATATCTTTATGGTAAGACAACTGACTGAGTGGTATTGAAAATGTAAAATTCCACTTTGTTTATTGATTTTAAAAAAAAAAAAAACCCTTACCTTGGTAGAAGAAAATACATTCCTGAATGCTCTCTGATGAGATGCATGCTCTGGGACCCCCCTTGAGATCTCCTTGAATCTTCCCAAGGGAAGGCATTTGCCTGAGGTCATGGGCCTTAAGTTGTGGCTCTGCCCAAGTCTTTAGCCCTCTTTTATTCCAATAGTTTCCCACCCTTGAACTGGCCTGGCCCACCATTGTCTATGGTCTCCAGGTAGCCTCCAGCAACTTCCTACCCTTAATCACTCATTACTGGAATCTGACTTCATCTTGACTCCTGAAGACCCTCCCTAAACTTATTACTGGAGTCTGACCTCATCTGACTCCTCCTGAAGACCCTTCCCAAACTCCTCCTCTAGACCACCCCTAGATTCCTCCCAGAAATTTTCTGTATGTAGAATCCCATCTTCCCTCCATGTGGTGTGAAAGCACTGTGGAATGGCTTGGCACAGACTTGCTCTGTGTGAGACTGCTATAGAATGACCTGTCATAGACTTATTCTGGACTGCTTGACCAATGCAAGCCTTATGGATACCTAGGCTCCTTAAGAGTCTACACAGTATGGCGAACTTTCATTAAACTTTGTTTTTCTTTGGCTAAGAAGATTTGAGTCAAATTCTTTCAGCAGGACCCAGCATGTTGGTATTTTGGGGTCTCAGGCAACCCTAACCCTCTTTTTGGGTAACCTCTTCACTCTCCTCAGTCAAGAACTCTCCCATGAGTATTTATTTAACTCATCCCATGTAGGGGTGAGGGTGGTGACCAGTAGAATATTCAAACATTTTTAATTCAAGTTGCATAATGTGGTTTGTCCTTCATTTTCAAAGAGGACCAATGATGTTACAGAGTGATGTCTTGAATTGCCTGTGAAGTGGATTTAAGTGAGGTAGAACTGCACCAAGTCATCAACTTCAATATCTCTTCCAGAGTTCTCCAAGTCAGATGGCAAGAACAAAGTCAGGACAGCTGTCCATGGCAGGGGAAGTAGTGAATGGCCTTGAAATCTTCAATGTCTGATCAAGCTGTAAGACTTCCACATTGTCTGATTCAGCCACCTTAGTGGACTTTAGAACAAACTGTTCTCATTTGTCCATTCTGCTGAAAATCTTCACATGATTTGGGTATAGAGCCTCCTACCTCACTGATGGGATTGAAGTTACCTTCAATCTAGTTCAGTCCACCTGCTGAGAGAGTTAACTGGGGTGTGACTATTGCTTATGCTACAGCTTCTTGGGGCCACAGGTGAGAGTTGGGAGAGAGGTGGATTCCAAAGGTGGATGAGAAGCCTTGAAAAGGACACAATAAGCCCACTGAGGGGCACCTTTCTGTGGAGGTTAGGAATGACAATTGGTATCTTCCTGAAAGGACATAGAGATCCTCACTGATTGACTCTCTGTGTTTAGAGGTGCTTCTAAGAGAAATAGCAACAGTGTGTCAAAAAGGTAAACACAAGAACAATTCTTTCCTTTATGGTTTATATTAGATTACCTGTGAGAGCAATTTGAGTGATCTTCCCCACAACCTGACTCTATCTCTGTCTTTCTCTTTGTCTGTCTGTTTCTCTCTCTGTCTCTGTCTCTCCATATCTCTCTCTGTTTCTGTCTCTGACTCTCTCTCCCTTTGTCTCTCTGTCTCTGTCTCTTTCTTTCTCTCTCACTCTCTGTTTCTGTCTCTCTCTCTCTCTATCTCTCTCTCTCTCTTTCTATCTCTGTCTGCCTCTCTGTGTCTCTCCCCCTCCCCTCCACCAGGAAGAGTTAATGGAGAAACACACGGAAAACAACATGTGCTCATCCAGATGGCATGATAAGACAATTCTTGGATCATAAATTTCTGTAAGATGGAAGTCCTCTTTTATGTGCCCCCTTTTCAGAAAAGGTCAAAGACTAGACACCAAGAGAATGTATTTTCCCTTCCTAACCAACAGCAATAAGCAGAAAACTGATAGAGTTCTTGCAGAAGAACTTGGCAAAGGTATATATGTACTTCCATGTTTCTGAAAAGAAAAAAAAAAAATCCTGGCCTAGGGATTATGTACTGGTCAAGTCCAAGGTTGAAAGTTTCCAAATTTGAGAAGGTGGTTCTAACCTCTCAGAGCAAGGTTTCTTTCACAGTGTGCTTGTAATGCCAAGCAAAGACAACTTCCAAGGTTTGGATTACCAGCATAGCAAATCCCATTTATTCAGTGACAGATTAAGGCAAACATTCACAGAACAGAGAAAATCAAAATACAGTGTAACTCATTCCTTTAGTAAATAAGTTCTCAAATCAATCCAGGTACTACTCCACCCCTAGACAGTACATACATTTAATCATTCAAAGTCTCTTCTCAAATGGAGATTAGTTTCCAGTCATCTCAAATGGAGATCAGTTTCCAATCATAAACAAAGTACATTCATTTGGTCAATCACAGTACAATACCATCCATTAATGGCAAGCACTTTCTCAAAAGGGGCAGGAGAGCACAAAAGGCCATTTACACTTAAGCTACAAGGTCAAGGTATCCTCCCAGCATTGAAAACCCAAGGAAAGGTCCTGTCTTCTTCTTGACCTGAGGCAAGTACTCAGCAATCTTTGTTCCTGGGGAGGCAAAGCCTAACAAAGCCACAGCACACATTGCCAGTGTCCTCATCAAGTCACTCTGCCTGCAGTACAGCCCCAGAAGCCCCAAAAATATCAGCAAGGCCCTCTTCCAGGATTTCTGTAAACATATGAAAGGTAAATCCTCCCTCAGGGCTTCTGAACCAATAGCAATTTTCCAGGACCTCTACAACAGCAGCACTGTCCTTCACCAGCAGGTGAATCTGGCAAAACAACATCAAAACAGACAGACAAAATACTGGCATCACAACCATTGCTCCTCAGTTCGTGGCAGCTCTGGGTGTGTTAATGGGAATCTGAAGATCTTCCCTGCCCCTAGGCCCTTTGCTAAAGTGGCTACATGAC